>VZUI01040007.1:0-120484 GCA_013401135.1 Cettia cetti | reverse complement strand
CCCGGGCGCGGCGCGGGGGCTGCCGCCTGCCCCGCATTGTCCGTCCTCGCCGCCCGCCGGCTGCACCTGCCGGCTCCCGGCCCTTCTGCCGCCGCCCCGCACCTACCAGACGGAACCGTAGGCGCCGGAGCCAACGGGGGTGAGGTTCTGGTAGCGCTGGGGCACCTCCCACACCGTCTTGTTCAGCTCCTGCCGGTAGAAGCCGCCGCGCTCGGACATTTTCACGGAGCCGCCGCCAGCAGCGGCAGCAGCAGCGGCGGCAACCTCCCCTCAGTCGAGGCGGGCACGGCCGGCGCCGGCGGGGAGGAGGGACCGGGAGGGGAAGGGGAGGGGAAGGCGGAGGGCGCAGGGGTGGGGGCAGCGGCCGAGGCCGGGGGAGCTCGGGTGGGGACGGGGAGGGGGCTTGGCGAAGTGGCCCAGGATCCCCGGGGCGGCACCCGGTGTCTTCCCGCGGGGCCACCCGGGAGGTTGCGGGGAGTGGCGAAGCGCCGATCCCGCCCCGGAGCATCTCAGCCGGGGCGGTGACGGACCGGAGCGACGGCCTCACCGCATCGGCCGTCCCTGCCCGAATGTGCGGGAAGGGCCCGCGGCGCCGACTCTGCTCCCCGCGGGGGCGGCGGTGACGGGCGGACCCGGTCATCCCGCCCTTCTCCTGGTGTCTCTCAGGCTTTCTAAACCCTTGCTGACAGCTTTCTTACTTTGCCAAGGCCACCTCAAGTTCCCCCTGGGCCCGCCAGGCACCCTCCTTCCCCAGCTCGAGCTGCAGCGACAGCGGCGGTGACACTGCGCCGGGGTATCGTCCGCGGGGCCAGTGCGGCCCAAGCTCACTGGATGGTTCAAGTTCCAGCTCTGAAGCCTCAGCCCGTGTTGCATGACAGGACTTCCATACTAGGACTGTTCAAGTGAACAGCACCAGCAACTTGGCATTTGCATTTCAAATAAAAAAAAAAAAGTGAATGATACTACTATAGCCATTTATCTGCAGCCATCCACTCAGAGTGTACTAAGTGCTCCTAAAGCAATAGTCTAGTTCTCACTTCTACCTTGCTCTAGTCCAGCAGACCTCTCCAGTTCTCTCCAGACTGCTCCTTGGTTGCACTTGAATTTCTATGCTGAGGGCATAGTGCTTGAAGAAGGGGAAAGTGTAAAAAATCCAACAATACATTATCTTATTTTTCTCTGCACCATCGTATGGAGTTTTAAAAACAGTGCAGTGACACTACACCAAGCAAGAAGAAATATTTCTGTCACTGCCATCCCCCATCTTACTTGCCCCTTAAAGTAAGTGTCTCCGAGTGTTTCCATTGCTAAAATGGAACAAATGCTCCTACTTGGTAACTTTTATTGTACTTTGTTCCTAGAGGTGTTTTGGTGTATTAAATTATTTCTTTCTAACTGCAGCCATGATTTTTGGAAGTTGTGTCTGTCCATGTCTGCCCAGGCTTTTAATCATGCAATTTCCACAGAATTTAATTTTATTGATTAATACTGGTAAATATTTACAGTTGGTCTCAATTTTCTGTCTTCTGTGAGTTTCTGTCAGTTATTTGTATTGCAGTCATAAATCTGAGATTGTGCTTGATATCCTTGTTTTATTGGATACTACATGTATGTGTGTAATGAGGGAAATAATGGAAAACATTGAGATGCAAGGACAGTGTATTTGAGTTGTCTCAGAGCTAGGTAGGTTATAGGCCTCCAGAAGCTTCCCATAAAGCAAGCCCTGACAGCTGCCTTTCCCATGGCAGAATCAGCTCATCCATCTTTGCCAGCTCTGTGAAGGAAGAAGAAGAGGCAGAGGAAGAGACAGCTCCCTTGTCAGCTGGATTCTTCTCTTTTAGTTGCAGTTTTACGGGAGGTGTGAAGGCATGAAGAAAAGGTCACGGCTTTTGCTGTACGTAGGTTGCCATCTTAGGAACTTTCACTGTCTCTACAAGAAATACTGTTACGTAAAACTTAGCCTGAAGCTGTGTTGGGACTCCCATGGACAGGGAGAGTCCTTGAAACTGCTGTGGACACTGCACACCCCTCCCCACCTTGCTCTGACAGCATCCTGTGTGACAGCTCCTCGCCAAGTAAAGTGCTGATGGCTGGAGGGCAGTGGGCAGTGGGACTCACTGCACTTCACACATGGAGCCAGGACTGGGAGGGATGCCCGCGTGCTGCAGCGGAGCAGGCTGGGACACCCAGGCAGTTTGCGGGGTGGGATCAGCTGTGTGAACCTCGAGGCTGGTGAGGGAGCCCTGGATTCAGGCAGAGGAGGCCGTGCCCCCGCGCAGGGTGGGATGCAGTCCTGCAGACACACAGCAAATCTAGCAGGTACCAAGGAAGAAAACTTGCTGGCAGGGCACAAACTTCCTATTGTGGCTCTTCTCCCACTGCATAGTCAAACCCTACGTTACTGTCATTAGAATAAACCTCAGTGAAAACAAAGGGATTTATTATTTTAGCCAGTTGTGGGTTCCAGTTATTCCTCATTCCTATTTTTTTAATTGGACTTGATGATCCTGGATGCGTCCCTTCCAACTCAGTATATTCGATGATTTTGCCTCCTTTTTTGTTTGATATATTGCAGAAAGCTTGCACATTTTTGCTACCATACTCCAGGCTCCTTTCAATTCTTATTCTCTCTCTCTAGTTCTGTTTTTATATTCAGCTTAGAAATCTCTAATATATAATGGAGTTCAAATACTGCAATTTTCATACTAACAACAAACGTGAAAACTCAATGAAAGAAAATGCCACATTAGTACTGAAAACATATAATTTCCTGGTGGAAAACATAATCATATTACTGTAAACTCAGCACTGACTTAAAAGAGATTTGAAAAACATAGTAGAAGGTGTTTGCAGATCAGAGTTCAGAATGTTCTCAATACCATTGCTGTAAATATAGGATAGCTCTAACTAAAAATCTACCAGGTATCACTGAGGTTTTAGGATGAACCACTGTGGTTCTGTTGCTATATCTGTTACATACTTAACTTTGTACTTGGAGATGTCCATTAATAAAGTTCACCATGTCCACCTGAAGTTAATAACAGTAAACTAAACATAGTTTAGTTGTGAGGGTGCTTCCTGTGCCGCTTTATTTTGAAAATGTTGTAGAGTATATGGAACATCTTTACAAAAGAAAGATTTATATTGGAATGTTACATACATTAATGTTAATAATAAAACGTTGTGGTAATTAACTATGGTGCTGGTTTTATTTGCAGGTTCTTGTGAATTTCTGAAACTACATCTACAAATATGTAATTATAACACATAGGAAAGCTGCCTCTTTTTGTAACAACGGAAAGACAAAGTACAGACAGCAGGAAAGGCTCAATGAAGCCTTCTGTAAACAGCAAGTCAATCATTACCTACTCCTAACACATCAGTTTCCATGAGACTGCTTCACCAGGGACCGTGTATCTTTGTGACTGAATCACAAGACACTTGTTGCATTTGCCCGTGAAATACTCTCTCGGTTATTTCTGTTATTAACTCGCTGTTGCTAAATACCTATTTGGACCCAGGTTGATTCAGATTACCTGCTCCAGCCTGAGAGTATTTTGTCCTGTTAGATCTTAGTTTTTAAACTGGTAAAGCTTTAAGTCTTGTGAGAACATGAAGGGTCTTGCATTGGAGAAAACTATTAAAATTTTGTCACGCATTTTGAACTTCAAGTTTGATCATGAAAAGTCGAAGGCATTTCATGCATATGATGAGGTGTGAAACTAAATAAGAAATCCTGCTATTGATTGCTGACTTTTAAAATCCTAGTAATTACATGGCAAGAATAGGTTTCTGTTCTTTCTGAGAAGAGAGATCCTAATACGGCTTGAGTTCAGGCTTTGTTTCCTTTTTTTCCACATTTTTTCTCCATGGAATTAGGATGGCCACTAGATATCTCTGTGTCAGCTTTTCACATTCATGAACTGAGACTAGGATTGTTTCCTTATTTTAAGGATAAATATGTAAGACTGATACTACCTGAGATAGTAATAACACTTGTACTACCTAAGCTTATTGTTTGTAGACATTGATAACAATTTCTCACATATTCCTTTCGTACTGCTGTGGATACAATGTGGGAAATATTTTCTAATATCCTGTTAGAATTTAATTCTGGCAAAAAAACCTGTCTCCTTTACCTGAAATATCTTGGAAGCATATCTTGGCCTCCTGTAGCCTACCAGAATAGGGTGGCAGTGTTTTTCTTGATGTAGGAACAACACGTGGCTGTTATTCTAAGATTGTGTTGCTATTCGATTTTCAATGCAATTGGTGCTCCAAGCATGCTGGCAATCAGTGTCAGAAGTCTCTAAATTAAATAAAATACAATATCCTGCTCAGTCATGTCAACAAGGGCTTCTCAGTGTATGTACATCCAGAACAAGGCCATCACCAGAAAGATAAATAGAGATTTAAATTTATAATAATTCCTAATTAAGTAAACAAAGGTCCAGATATGAGGAAAGGCTGAGATGGGCTATTAATATATAGTGCTATATTTTCACTTCCAATCCATGTAATTATGTTGCCTGCTGAATCACAACACCATGATGCTGCATTCTTATGCATAATACAGCATCACTCAAACACAGTCTAATATTGACATGTCTAATCAGTAGCTGCGGAGAGCCCAGCACTGCTCCTATTCAAGTCAAATTTCATTATGAGAATGGGAGCAAGAACACATTGTTCCAAATGCATTAATTTGGGCTTGTGTCCTGAATATACACCAGCTGTAAATTTCTTTACAGTGACTGAAGGTACTTCAAAGATAAAAGCAGATGCAGATGTAAGAGCCCACGTACACCAAGCTCTGTGCTTTTCTGATGCACATTAAGAAATCACGCTCAAGGAAGACTGTTTAACTGACTATTGTGTTGTCTCTTTTGGCTCCAAAAAACACCATGGGTTCTTTAAAATGGCTGTGGATTGCAAATCATGAATTCTTCTAACCACGATCCAAAAAATAATTATGTATTGGAACAATTATATTAATGAGGTGTCAATCTGGCTAAAACTGTGCTTATTCTGCACACAAAGTCAATATGAAGAGAAGTTGTTACTTACAGGACTTCTGAATGCCATGGGGTTGTAGATGTATACAGATGTGCACCTACACCCACAGGGCTGGTCTGCCTAATGTCTGTGAGCTTTGGAACATGGTAAACTCTACAACAGTGCTTTAAAAATATGCAAATATTTGCATTTGAGGGAGAGCAATATGAAAGCAATATCTGATTCAGCTTTAACTCTTAATGAACACTTATAGAAAATTGATACCAGTGCAAACTTGTAAAGGCAGAACACAAATTTCTAGTAATTTAGCCTGACTTAGTATGAGGTGCATGTATTCACATGCCTTCATTTGCCATCTGCTACTCATCTGCAGAGTTTTGTACTCCAATCTGGTGCTGTTCATTTCCCATAAAGCAGTTACATTCAACCTTGTCATACTGAAAATACTGCATCCTTCTTCATAGCTGTGTTTTTCAGTCATTTTTGACATATTGTGAGGATACTTGGGCAGTTTGAGAAAAATTATACAAGTTCAGTTGTTCTGTTGTATATAATCCTGTCCAATCTACCTGCAGGGATTTTTTTTTTCCCATTATCATGACTCCAGTGCACAGTGGGCCATTCCAGAAAGGTGAAAAGTGGAATTTTTACTTTAATAATATTTTATTTCTCACCTGTATTACTATGTCACCTTCTTGGTTTTGATTTAATAACCTGTCTTTGGACTCTGCTGAATGGACCTTTGGTTCTTCAAAGTAAATGTGTCAGTAAGTCTTCAAATAATGGTTGCAATGTGACTGTAGTGTGACAAATTATACTGCAGATGTTGAGTGATGTGGGCAATAATGGACCTGATGGTAGCGTGCCCTCTACTAAGGTTTCACAAGGGTTTTGATAAACCCAGGGAAAAGGCTGTTGTGTGGCTTGGCAGGATGTTATTTGGCACATTTGGACCCAAAACATACCTTGCTTGGTAAATAACTGGATCAAACTTTTTGCTATTATTATTATTCCAGGATGGTAGACAATAATGTGATGTTTTTCAAATAATTTCAAACAATCATTTGGATAAAAACTGTGATGCACATTCTGTTCAGGAGCTGCTATCCATAAAAGAAGACAAATGTTCACAGTTTCATTATAATTCAGGATGTATTTGATACACATTGGCTTTTCCAGGCTATATAGACCATGCATCTACTGAAATCTAGTTAGAGTTCTGTTAATGAACCTACTAGTCTCTATGCTGTGAAAGAGCAGCTTATTACTCCTCAGTTTTCCTTGTACTTACAGGAGTTCTTATGAACTACATAAGCTGTGCCCACAGCTTAACCAATTTTCTTATATATTTATGGCCATCTTAAATTAAGACACAAACCTTTGTATGTAGAACTGTGTAGACATACAATATACACCTACTAATATTTCAGAAATAAATATCAGGTGTTGCCTCAGTTTTATATTATTGTACCTGAATTACACAGTTAAATCAATGAATAAAAGCAATGGCAATCATAAGGTGCACTTGAGGAACAATTAATTGAGGGACTCGAACCTATGGATTTAAGCCCATTAATATCCCTTTTATGAACTTGAATTTAACAAAGAGAATATTGAATCACTATAAGATCAGAGGCCCTGGAAGGGAGTGGGATTACTAGCAGTAGCAACGAATAAATGAAACAAATCCTGACTACAACAAGCAAAGGAGCACACAAAAAGAGGAAGGGAATTGTGTTGAAAAAGTTTTCAAGGGAAGGCTGCCACACTGATGAACAACATCAGACTGAAGAAGACATCCGGTCATTGAATTACAGGTGTTACATTCGCCATCACAAACTTACTGAGTGCCAATTAATAAGTAATTCATGTTCACTGGCCTTATCAGAGAATTTATATTAGGCTGTAGGCTGCAGTGTATATTTGTGATTATGCCAATGCTGATCTCTGGCCTTTCTTTGGTGTTTCTTTTTCCCCTAGTGTATTTCTAGACATCAAGTGTGTCTGTGGCAGCATTGAGATTAAGTTCTCTGAGCTCTTTTTGTCTCCTGTGGTAAGATAGGCTCACCTCTTGTCTGTAGGATGCTGAGGAGAAGGCCAACAGGAACTGTAACAACTCCTTCTGTGGAGTTGAGTATTTTCTGAAAAATACTATGTGATGGTTCTCTGTGGACACCAGGGAGTTACAAACTAATCCGGTTTTGTTCTAGAGTCTGCTGTTTAAAGAGGAATTAATTATTCCAAATTTCCTTGGGGTTTTACTCATCCTGTAGCATAACACAGACTGTCCTTTTTGCTGCTTGCTTACTGTTATCTCCTGCTTCAAATGCTAAAATAATAAATAGGTTGAGATTTTTTATCGACTAAGACTCTCAGACATGAATGGCATAACTGGGCTTTTAAAAGCAAAGGTCATATCCACTTCCTTATTTGTGTGAACATTTAAGTGACAGGACAGTGACCTGTGGCAAAACCTTTTCGATTCCCAGCATGCATTTGGGGACTTTTAAATATAAATTTTTCATACATACCAGGTTAATGTTTCTGTCTGTAGTGGTTTTTAACACTAAAAGGAACCAATGAAAGAATTCTTTGCTGGAAAAGGCAGCATGTTTGTTCTAGACACCAGCCTGTTTTACAGCAAAATATCTTGGTAAGTTAATGTTTCTGAGCACTACTTCTTATATACTTCAGTCTCTATTTGAGGTGGAAGTAGACTGAATATACCTTGAGAAATAAGGCAAATGTCTTTAATTGCAGCTTAAAATGGTGATTTTTATGCCATGCTACAGGTGCACTTGAAATTATTATAGAGATGAGTGTGAGCCCAGCTTTTATTACTAATTTCATCTTACTCCAGTTAGATCAAATACTTCTGTATCTAGTGGTCTGCCTCTTCTTTGCAGTAGTGTGGAACAATGGATGAGTTTGTAAGAAACCTCTTTTTCAAATATAATTTTAGGTTTCATCTGTCCCAGTATATTCCAGTTTCCTTCTGAAAGACATCAGCCAACTGCATTGTGTAGCAGTTTCAACAATTTTTGCTTAGAGGTAGAGCTTATATTGTCTTTAAACCTTGGAATGATTGGAAGCATGGCAATTGAAACCAATTCTCTCTCCTGTCTTTATCCCTCCATTTTATAACATAGAGGTTTGGCAAATATTGTATCAATTTTAGCTAAATCTTCTAGAAAGCTCTGTAGAATGCTTTTCTTAGTAGGAGCTTTAGAAGCACCAGGTTTTCTGTAACTTAACTTTTACTGGTTTTCACAACTTTTTCTGCCTTGAAATATAGATAAGCAGACCTTGAATCAAGCTTCATTTGAAAGTGGTTTTGCTGAGTATTGTAAAATTCAAGTCCTTTTCAGTTGGTCTCCTGAACTTAATGGATGTCTTTACAGAGTGCCCATTTACTCCTTCTGCTGTATCTATATCTTGGTTTTCTGTGTGATGCTGCTGCACCTACCTGACAGTTTTAGCAGGTCTCTCTGCCATGACTCAGCAATTATTCATGTATTTTTTGAGGCCCAAATCAATGTCTGGATTTGCCTCAGTTTGTGTGTCCTACACTAACATATATTTTGAAATGAGGATTTGTAATATTTAAAGCACCTGTGGTAGACTATGTTTTCCTCCAATTTAGATAAGAAGCATGTTACCAGGAGCTCAGCGGCATGGTAGTGTTTTGTCTTTATACAAATAGAGGCTTGCTGGGTTTTGAACCCACTGAGATCCCAGTACCTGTGAATGTTTTTGATATGTCCCCCAAGACACACCATGGTGCAGAGTCTGGTTCTGTACCATCTGTGCCATTCAAAAGAGCCCATGCTATTCCTGCTGCAGTTTCTGCCTTTTGCTTTCATGGGATGAATTGCTAAACTTGTGATGTCCCATCAAATTCTTAATCTAGCTGCATATAAGAAAAATAAGGTACTTTCTATTTGATTCTGCTATGGCAGCAGAAGAGCGCTTTGCAATCACTGGTGTTTTTGTGGACAGGTGATCCTGCAAAGTCATTCAACCTCAGCACTATTTTGTGTGCTGACTTACAGAAATTGCTAGCTATAGAGTAGTTCCTTTAGTCTCAGAAAATCAATAAATTGTGTCATCAGCTATTAGAACCTCCCACACTCCTTATGCAGGTGAAGCAGTAGATTTTTTGCAAGCATCCAGCCTTTTAAAACTATTTTGCCTGCTAGATAAGGGGCTTTCTCACACTGCAACAGCTGCAACATCATCACATTTAGATCTTTTAAGTTTAGTTCAGCTGGCTTCTCCTTTTCTCTCATTTCCAGATAAGGATTCCAGACTAATTTCAAACTGGCAAGAATTATGATTATTCTAACAATATTTGATGATAATGAGAGCCTGGACTTGACCTATGAGATTCCTTCCCAGTGCTGTCATGTTCCTATTGCAAATCACACCAGCAAAAGACCAAATGGCAAAGGGAAGGAAAAGCTAAATCATGCCATATAGACATAAAACAGCACAAGAAGTTCTATGTGAAGGCACTGTCCCCTACCTCAATCTCACTGTCCAATGACTCATTTTACCTCAAACTGCACTACAAAACTTAATTACACCAGAGCTCAGATCTTCACAGTTATGTGGAAACCTATTCAGACCAGGAAATATATATTTTTTGTTAAAAATTAAAGATGAGATTAAATTCTCCTCCAAGAGTACCTATTTTCAGTTATTTCTTCCTATAGCCATGCATTCATAGTTGTCAGCTGTTCTGCTTTAAGAGGGAGAGCAACTTACCCTAATTATTCCTGGACATTACTTTCCTAGATATTCACGGCCACGTGTAGTGTGAACATTTCCTCCCTTCTTTGGTTGCTTGCTTTCTTGCTTGCTTTCCTGTGTCTTAGACCAAAACAAGCCTAACAGATACTTCCCACAGACCCACATATGAGAGAAGACAGAAAGAAACTTGAGGCAACTGGATTGTCTTGTGTTAGTCCCCACTACTATGTTGATTGTGCATTCTTTCTCATTAGCTTACCTAGGATGCAGAGGTCTGACCTACTCAATTCTGCATGATCTGTTTCTTCCCTTATGCCTACTTTTCACCATTCTGTTGATAGATCCAGGATGTATGGCTCTTAGGATCTGCCTAGCAAGGAATTTCCCCTCTGTAGTGCAAGCTATGGATAGTATGTATATGTGAACAGCCTGGAAGGTTCATTGTTAAGAGGGTATGAGGAAAAAAATTACTGAGACTGGGCTCAGTGACCTGCTTCCATTCATGAGATCTGCAGTATTCATAACTCAACCTGTACTAATAATAGTTAGGCAATATTTGTTCAACAAACAAACAAAAATAATGTCAATAACAAAAGCTTAACCAAGGTTCACACTTGCTTTCTGAGGTACAAATTTATAAAAGTGTAGCTTAGACAGAAATATCAGTTTCATTAGACCTTTTGGTGAAGGTGATGGCCCTTAGCTTAAGGAATATGACAGGTGATGCATTAAAGGAAAAGGCAACAGATGAGAATGCTTACATTGTAAATGTTGTAGCCCTCCTGCTTTATTTAATGAAATTACTGTAATCACAGAGAGGAAAACAGAAAAATGTTTCATACATATGGCAGGCTTCAGCAATTCCCCCAACACAATGAACACAATCTTTCCAGCTCTAGGCCTTTGCCACAAAGCTAATAGCTCTACTGTTCCAGAAAACAATCACATGTGCTATGCCTCTCTCTGCAGGTGCAGCTTTCCTGGGCAATCCAACCACAAACACTGTATTTTTGCACTCTCATGTACAGGAGTAAATTGCAATGCTGCAATCAGTAAATGCTGTGACCAGAAGTCATTATGGTGAATTTTCTGAAGTAATGCAAAGGCACACAGGAAATAGCTTTCAATGATTTAAAGCCTTTTCACATGGGCTGCTAAATTCTCAGAAACAGCAACTAGTAACTGAAGACAAGTGATGGGTTATTGCTTTCTCCCCTGCCCTATTTTTCCATCAAAGCAGGAAAGGAAATTAAAGATAAATCTGCTTTTATGAAATAGAAATAGGTTTTTTTATTACAAATAAATCTTGGGCAAAAACAGAGCAAGTGAAAGCACTGCTGTTTCTCTTTTTTGGCAGGTAACTTGGTAAAGTACAGGTGGCTTCAGGAAGTAAATTACTCCATGCCTCTGCATGTGTTTGGTGATCTGTTAAAATAGCAGCTGTCCCATTCTCATCTCAGCCATAATGAGAAGGCAATTATTACAGCTCTAGTTATCACTATAGGTAAGCAAACAGGCTTCAGCATAACTTAAATCCTGGCTCTTTTGCTCTTGTTTACCAGAAGCCACACTCCGCTCTAGGCAATTCACACAGCAAGCAGACACATCCAGTATCAGCCAGAAAGAGGAAGGGTGTTCACCAACATCAGCAGTTGCTTAGACCTTAAATGTAGATCCAGTTCTTGTGCTCACACAGGCCTTTTCTGGGATTGCTTTGGCATGCCTTTTCCAGCCCACATGTTCCTGGAGCTGTAGGTTCTTTGGCTCTCAGCTGTAAAGCTAACCCTAACTCCAGCCCTAGTGCTAGTGCCAGCCCAAGCACTAGCCCTTATCCAACAATTCCTATGAGTTTTCCAGATCAGAAAGACATTGTAGCAGCAAGGAAACCTATATTTTTTGTTTTGCATTAGGGCTAGTGATAAGGCTAGGGTTAGGCTTAGGTTTAGGGTTAAGACTGAGAGAGCCAAAGAACCTACAGCTCCAGGAACACCAGGGCTGGAAAAAGTATGCCAAGATGATCCCAGCAAGGCCTCAGCTTGTTGGTCCTACATCTTTCTGATTGGGAAAATTCATAGGATTTGGTACAGGCTAGTGCTAGGGCTGAGGCTAGCACTAGGGCTGGGGTGAGGGTTAGGTTTACAGTTAGGGTTGAGAGAGCCAAAGACCCTACAGTTCCAGGAACACTGGGGCTTGAAAAGGAAAGCCCATGGGTTCCCAGCAAGACCTCAACCTTGCTGCTCCTACTTCTTTCTGATCTGGAAAACTGATAGGATAGGGTTAGGGTTAGGGCTAGGGCTGGTGTTAGGTTTAGACTTAGTGTTAGGATTAGGGTTCAGAGAATCAAAGAGCCTACAGCTCCAGGAACACTGTGGTGAAAATGGCATGTCAAGGTGATCCTAGCAGTGTCCCAACTTTGCTGCTCCTACATATTTCTGATCAGGAAAACTCAGGCTAGGGTTAGGGCTTCTGCTATGGCTGGGGTTAGGGTTAGACCTTGGGGTAGCGACGAGTGAGTCACAGAGTCTACAGATCCAGGACCATTCAGTCTGGAAAAGTAATCTATCAAGTTTGCCTTGGCAATATGAACAGTAATTCCAACAAGGAATAAAAGATCTCAGAAGAAACACAAATCCCTTGCAGCATTTAACTTGAGGCATATTTAGCTCAATCTGGCATGTCCTTGGGTAGGAAATATTCATTCTAAGGTCTAACACCTTCTCAGCTGCACTGTGTCATTATTAAAGTTCATCACAAGTATGCTGAATGTTGGCCGTTGCTTTCTGCTGCAAGCATTATGAAAAAGATAATCAATGCCCAGGAAGAAGCTCTGGAGAGCAGATAATGATCATCCTTTCAGCAGCTTGTCTTGCTTTTCCCTTTTTCCCTTCACTCTCCAGTAAAGATTCATCAGCAGTTGTTACAAGTCCCTATTACTAGAGACCAGTGAAAGACTGGACATAGGATGTAGCCTGTTGCTCAGTGCTGAATTAACATTTGTGCAAGTTTGAATGTGTTTTCACTGCTGCTAGGGGTGAAAGGGACATGCAGTACATACAACAGGATCAAACAAAAAGGATAAACCCTCCATTACTATGCTTCACAGTGCTTGGCATTTGAAATCAAGAGATAATGTTAAATTCTGTCATATTGATTATGCACACACACACACAAAAAAATAAATCAAAGGCCAATGGTCAACTTGTGACACAGTAGCCTATTCTGAATGGCCCACAGAGAAATTTGGGACAGTGTTGGGAAATTCTGCAATTTGAAAATTCAGCTGTGGAAGACAAAAGTTTCTAGTTTCTTCTGAAATCATTTGAATTTAGAGGATACAGGGAGTGCCTGTCCTTTAGAGGCAAGGTACTGCCAATTGGTTGATTGGTATCACCTTTCTGTGAGGTAGCATCCTTCTGCTTCCATCGATCTTCTACCAGAGCTGCCCTTAACCTCTAAATTGCGAAAGAAAATACAGCTTGGCATATGCTCTAGAAAAAGTTGCTTCTCGAGCTTTTGAGTTTACAATTGTCTTTGAAGACTGTCCATTTATTTGGGCTCAGACACAGTTTTTAATTGAAGCTGTTAAAGCTCCAGACTGAAAGTGCTTTTAAACTTTGGTATGTCTCCTATGAATCACATCACATCCTGAGATCTCTATTGTCTCAAGTTGCCTTTTTTACAGCTGTAGGCTAAAAACTTAAAAGCAATGCATTTTAAAAGCTGAATGAAAGAAAGGAAACACAAAGAGACTTTTCTGGCTCACAGTCAGGCCAAGGTTGCTATCTGAAGAATATTCTGAAATATAAATCACTAAATATGGAGACTTACCATGTCATCCGTTATTTTTAGCAGAGTGAATAAGAACTCAGTTTTAAGAAATATGTGAGAGAAAGATGCAGCCTTAAAATTAAGTTTGCTTTAAGCTTCTCCCTTGAACTGTTGGTATTGAACATTGTGATTTGCATTTCACATATTCCTTGTATATGTCTGCTGTTTTGTTTAGCAATTCAAAATACACCATGTTTTTCTAAGCTAAAAATAGAAATCTCAAATAAACAACTATGGATTTAAAATGTAATATGAAAAACAAGAGCTAGAATAATTTGGAAAAAAACCCAGTTCTACACATTTTTAAAGGCTTTGCATTTCTATAAGTGTCAGCTTACCTGATACTTTCATAACATGTGAGGGTTGATAGTCAAAAATCTACTCATTCAACTAATACCTTGCTATGCTGTTACACTAAATGTATTTCTGGACTCTGGCCCTAATTCAGAAGGCGTCTTATTTTCTAGTGCTACAGTTCTTAGTCTTGTACATGCTTAAAACTTTAATGGATCTCAAGTTGTGATAATGTTCATGAAGGTACTTACACGCTTATGTGGAAACTCCTAAGCACACGAACTAGCATTCTAGAAGTCAGCTTTGCTGTGAGACACAGACCTACTGATGTGGGAAGCAAACAGTGATGGCAGCACCAGCCCACGTGAGAGCTCATGATGAGAGGGGATGACAGTCTGTTAATCTGTTCTAGAGCTGTAGCCCATGACTTCCGTTGCTTCATCACATTGTAGCCAATGTAATGTTAAATAGTTGTTCTGAACTTCCATTAAATTTAGTGTAATCACCTTGCTTAATACAAAAATCCCTGCAGCTACACAGTCCCACTCTGCAAAATGATTTGCTTCTGAGAAATCATACCACATAGTCCAGGACATTTCCTTTCATCAAAATAGGTATTTCTTCATTAAAACAAAGTAAGTGAAAACTGATGAAGAACCAAAATTCGTCCTGGGCAAAAGAGCTGTTCTGTAAAAGCAGAGAAATATTTCTGACACAAACAGGGACTCCTGATTGCTGAATCACACACACGTTAGTGGAAGGACTGGGAAGCCACTCCTGTACTCCTGACTGGATGCATCTGTTAATGAGTACTAATAGGAAAGAGGAAGGGAAACAGGCATCCATGGTTTTCTCAACTATCTGGAAATTCATACTACTTACAACTACAGTAGTCAAAAACTATGTCCCAATATATATGCAGGTGATTGACAGGCTCTACTGGCACATTGAGGACCATATCCTCCCCTCTTTTCCTCACACAAACTGAGAATAACTCAACTGCAATTCATGTTGCTGAAAGAGGGAGCAGAGTCAGACCTGAAGTTTAGTTTTCTCTTATTTTTAATGAAGCTTTTCTAGCAAGCTATCACTTGCATGCAATGCAAGATGTCCCCTTGCAGAAACTATAAGTGCTGTTGGCAGAAATATTCCAGTTTAATTAAGTTGCTAAAAGAGCCTGCCACTTTTAATGTAGAAGGAGGGGTACTTTCAGGGAGACAAGCAGCAGAAATAGCTGCCTCCAGTAGAAATGACATAGCTGGGGGAAATAAGCCAGAAGGTGTACACAGTGCAAATGATAATTAAATCTGTTCCTTATTCTTTCACAAAGGAAGAATAAGGAACAGATCAGTGAAAAGGGAGACGAAGACCTAGAAAACAGAGTATTAGTGTTAAAGAAAATGACTTCTTGTGCAAGAGTAATGAAAATGCTAGACTATGTCTCTGAAAATACTTAACTGTGTAAAGGAGTAGTGATCATCATGGGAAATTACAATTTAGAAACTGGAAGGTGAAAAGTGCTAACTTAAAATGCAGCCCACATCCTTAAAACGTCTAAGAGCTCAAAAAGAAGTTATTTTTTAAGATTAAGTTGGAGATGGATGGGATGAAGGAATAGTGTATGAAGAAGAGTTCAGAAGAAATGAAAAAAAATCAAAAGTTAACATCTAAAGTATGTCTTTATGGCTTTGAAAGCAGTTCTTTAGACTGAAAGCATGAGAAACCTCAGAGAAATTGTGAAAGGCATCAGATTTCTGCAACTTGCAGTGAATGACCGGTTGTTTTTAATAAAAAACACCTTGAATAAGAGAAAAAAGATCAAGCTGAAGGAAATAAATAAAGAAAAATATTGAAAGGACAAAAGGAAAAAAGCATCTCTTCAAACTAATGTAAGAAAGGATGCATGAAAAAGAATCTTGTCAGAGGGGAGAGAGATGGAAGAACATGATGAAAAAACCTGACAGTTCAGATATACAGCTGGTAATTAGGCAAATCCTGGGTGTCTTTTCCCTGCTTCAGGATGTGGGGAGGTCAACTTCCACTCAGATTAGTCAAGGATCAAAGATTTTTGAAAGCCATATAAAGCAAATTTTTCTTTCAAACATGGTTTGGGATGCCTCTGAGTGAGTCCTGTGTATGCAACTGGAGTTTAAGGAAGAGAAAGAGAATGAGAAGACTGAAAAGGAGGAAGAGGATTAACAGGGAAAATAATGTTATTTTTAGCTTCTCTTTTCTAACAGTACAGTGCCAAAATGATGAAATGTAATTAATATTGATCCTCTGTGATTCAGAAACTGCCTGTAGTATCTTTGAGTCTGTATGACACTTGCACAGCTGCTATTGGTTTTCCAGGGGCACAGAGCTGCACTGAGCACCACAAACCACACAGAAGAGAAAAAGTACCATTGGGCATTACTCTGATGGGGGAGATAAGTAGAGGCAATGGTTTTATCAAGTGCATTTAAATAGGTACCTATCACAGCTTTAAATGGTTAGCTGTTGGGGAAGACAGTCATTAATTCGATGCAGCATTTGCTTACACATAAGGCCACATTTGGAATGCATTTGTAGATGGGATATATTGTAACTACTCCAAGCTGTGACAGTTCATTGAGAACTTCATCACCTCTGTGACCCTCCTACAAAACCTCCTGAAAAACCTGTATCCTGGAAAGCTGGACACAAGAAGAGCAGATCCTCCAGGCTGCCAAAGTGCCATTGTTGATATATTTCTGCCAATCCACTTTCATGACAAACTTTTCTTTCCAGCCATGGTAAGACACTACATGTCACTGTCTCCCAGCCCATCTGTCCTATCAAATTGTCTTCTCTCCCTCTGGCTGTTTTGTGTTTCACTTGAATATGCAGGTTTTAATCCCTCCAGCCAATTAGTTAGGAGAAAAAATAATCTTAATCTGATAAAAACAGGATAATGTATTGAAAAATATTATTTACTAATGTGGTTTACAGCAGATTGCAATGGGGTTTTTTTGCAAGAAACTAAGAAGTTGTCCTGAAAACACATTGGATTTAGGAGCACTTTATGAAATAAGCACTTTATGAAATCCACTAAGAACAGATATCTCTCAGTTCATTTCAGCAGCATGTTTTTATGCAGGTGCTCCTAAGGGACTTAGCATATCTTTGGATTTTCTTCATCTTGGCTCAATTTGCCCCGCCTAGGAAATTTTGTACATTCAGAAAAATAAAACCTAGGCATATGTTCCCTTATTGTAAAAAGCAGCTGCCTTCCAAAGAAATTTCCTTGTAATAATTTCCACAATGACATGGCTGAAATAACTTTTTAATTTCAAGGCTTAAATTGACAAGGTATCATATATTTGTGTAAAACGATTTATTTAGGCCTCACTATTTTAGCTATTGGTCACAGTTTGAGACAGATTAGCTGGGAATCTGGAAACCCATTTCATTAAATTGTTCAAGTAAGGTTATTAAACACCTTGTAACACATGAAAACAGTAGTTTTATGGAACTTCCCTTTGTACTGAGGTGTGTAACCCTACTTCTTCACATCAGCAGGCACACATCTGGTGCATTCAGGACAGGGAAATGCACATCTGGATTACATGACAGCAGCGAGCCTCCAGCCTGCCTCTCAAGAGCAGAAAACCCCTCCAGAGGTCTGGAACTTCTCTTCTGATAGCCCTCCTGGTGACTCCAGGTGACCACCCACAGATGTCTAATTACAGAGGCTCCCATGGGCAGGGAGGCTGTGGAGGACACAGGCAGTGAGAAGCAGCTTGTCCAGAGCAGGGAATGCCTGAGGCAGAGCTCAGAGCACACGGTCAGCTGCTGGACTAATTCAGGCGCAGATCAAGGCCATTGCCACTGACCCCAGTCAGACTAAATTTGCAGAACTCTTTCCAGCATGTTTAGCTGCTTCCGTTGGTAGTATTTAGGCCTTAAAATTTAATAGATTAAATACAAAATAAATATATATTTTAACTTATTTTGCTGAGTCAAGCTGGAGGCTTATGCCATGGAAAAGTTGAAATCACAGTGAGAATGTTCACAAATAGGTAAAATCATGCTGTATGTATGTCACAAAGGGAGAGGGGAGAGCTTAGACAAGTCTTTGACAGGTTTCTGGCAGTAGACAGCAGCTTTATTGAGGCGGCCAGTACCCCAAAATCCACTCTCACTTGCAAGTTCTTAATAATGACAGATCAGGCCTACAACAACATGAATCATTTATTGAGGAGACTAAGGAAAACAGACATAAGACTTTAAACAGACTACCTACTACACAGGAAAACACAAAAAGAACTACTTTTGTAGTAGATAAAAATCTGTAGATTTTATCTCTAGATAAAAATATAGTGCACGATAATAAAGGTACCTATGTTACAGCTAGCTAAGAAATAGTGTATATTAAGAATCAATGTCACTTACCAACATGATAGTGGTGTGCAGAGAATCTCCTAATTTCTCTCAGTCCTAGAAAAGTATCTTGATGTGAACGTCTCCACACTGAGGAAATCTTTTATATGCTCTCTGAGGGGAAGTGTAAAAGTAACGGCCAAGAGGAGGCTGTTACTGAGTTTCTGGTTTTGTTTGTTGATGCTGCTGTTGTTGTTGTTTGTTTGCCTTGTTATACATACAAATTAATTATCCCTTTTCCCATATCTTTGCCTGAAAGCCCCTTAATTTCAAAGTTATAATAATTTGGAGGGAATGGGTAATATTTTTCATTCTAAAGGAGGTTCTCACCTTTCTTGGTAGACACCTGTCTTTCAAACCAATATCTAAAAGAGAAGATTTTAAAAGTTAAAGTTTCAGAAATAAATGATGTGATACATCTATCACAAATCAAAACTACAGGTCAATAGAGATTAACAGTAGTTGAATTTACACAGGACAATTGTAAATGCAGTGCTCCTTTTTAGAAGTTTTTAATAACTGATTCCACAGTAACCTCTTTTTAACAAGAACTTAAGTTTTCCCCCTCTGCAAAGGAGATTATTTTAGGCAGAATATTCAAACAGTACAGCCTTGTATGATTCAATTAATATTTAATTAATATGTTCTCATAAAATTCATCATATTTATAGACTCACCAAATGTTAATAGTTTTGTTGAAGTTTCCTTGCTGAATATCTCCTTTGCACTGTAATTTCAATTAGAAAATTTTGTAAAATGCAACCAACTCATATTTTACAGTCACACTGTGCTCTGCCATGGACCTGTGCTGGTTTCCCAGGTAGGTACTATCATGAGCCTGTGAGCTGCTGAGTCCCACAGCTTTGCTAACACTGTTGTTCTGTTCTGAGTCAATCTGTAATTCCAAGAATTATTCACAACCTCACCAGAATGTTTTAAGCACCTTTCTACACTTTCTGACCTCAGGAGAACTATTTAAACAGCCTTTTATTTCCTTTATGCCTGGCAGGAGGTCTTTGGCTTTCCTGGTCTTTTCTCTCCAGGTTCCTGCCTTTGCATCCCGGTGGTGATGATTTATGTGTTGGTCACTCATGTGCAGGCAGTCCTACTACTGCAGTCACAGATGTTTCCTATCTCATTACAGAACTCCCAACAGCAATACCTCTTACAACACAACATATTCAAAGCAACTCTCTTCCCCATCTTTCCACACACTGCCTCTTTGTCCAATCAGATGCTCACAGGATGTCCTCTCCTTATCTGAGTAACATGGTTTAACTTTAGGTTTACATTGAGAGGGCTGGTCAGAGGGTGACTCCTGGGCCTGGTAAGGTGTGCAGGTAACTCAGGTATGGTGCCTGAGGTAGAATCATGCCATGTGGCTGGCATCAGGGTCGTGTTAGTTAGGAGGTCGAACCCCCTGTGATGGGAAAGAGGAGGTCGAAAGGGGTTGCTGAGGCTGGCTTTTAGAGTAGCTGTGATCCTGCTTGGTCCTGTGGCTGAACACTGGAACTTTTAGATCTAAGTAACACATTCTTCCTACTCCTCTCAGCTGCTGTGTCAACCACGGGAAGATTTGAAATAGCTTCTACACAGCCTACAGCAGGCACTTCATGCTGAACCACAAGCTTTTCTTGCTGCATCTGGGCAAGCTGGCAGTTTCAATGTTTGGACAGGCTGCAGCAATGTTTTTCAGCAGGTTTCAGTATGTCTCTTTCCAAATGCTACTGTGCAAAGCTCATACCTGCTCCAGATAGACTAAGAATGATGGAGAAAACACCTGCTTCCTGAGTAGATAATTTCAGGAGTTAATTATGCTCACTGTGAATAATGTGGTCCTATTTCTGTTCTCATTTTATTTGGCTTAATTTCCAGCAAAAGAACTTTCCTGTCCTTTGACTATTAGAAATCTTCTACACAGATATTCAATTGAATCAACTCTGAGTTTCCTCTTCAACAAATTAAGCAGTTTCAAGTTCTGTTATTAGGTCCCCTGGATTTTATATAATTCTTTTAAGTAATTCTGGAAGTCCATTCACATTTTTCCGAGTTCTTCAAAGAAAGCAGAAGTTAATGTTGGGCAGTATTCCAGGTACAGCCATAGAGTCTTCATCTCACCTGTGGTGCAGGAGTGCTCTAGGGTATATTGTGCATTCTTGATCTTCTAACCAGTCCTTAAATTAAAGCCATTCTTGCCATGACTTTGTCATTACATAAAACACCAGGTAACAGAAATTGTATAATCTCTGCTTTTTCTGACTTCAACGCTCCACAGGCCTCCTCATCTCTCTCTGAAAAGTCACATGTGTATTTTCTGTTCTAATTTAAACCATTAAAACCATTTCAGCTCATCTCTGAAAAAAAAAGTTATTAGAAATTTGACTTTCATAATTTATTTCCAAGCCTAGATGCCTATATGAGCTACAAGGTTAATTCTCCTTTATATTCACTAAATCAATTTCAGCTTGTTTGTTAACTGGTTTCATTGGTCTCTGCCTATGTTGCTGTATTTTAACACACAGCATGTTCTGTAAGGCTGATGCATTAATCTGGTTAAGAAATCAAAACAGGTATTTCCAGCCTGAGAGGTTTCACTTGTTGAACCCCCAAGGGAATTTAACTCCCTACTGTGGATTTTTGACTGTTTTCATTTCAATTGAATCAGAAATGTTATGCTGGGGATAAATTTGTACCGGCTTGTTCACTGGCTTATTTGAATGATTACACAATTGTCACACTCAAGGAAATAATTCTGCTATTCAAAGCATAGGGCTAATCAGAATTTTCTCCTTGGAAATAAAAGATTATGGGTAAAAAGCATAGAGGAGAACAAGACTATATTATCTCATGAAAGTAATCAACAAACACTAATCCCTTTAAGTGCTCAGTTTTGAAGTAGAATAGCACTATGCATGGTATAGAATGCAAAAGGATCAGTCTGTACTATCAGCTAGGCAGATAAAATAAGTAGCAAAATACTCCAATTTGCACCTTTCTGAAAGAAATACTCTTTCCTTCTGTTATTCACTAGATTTTTATTCGCACAGCTCTTTGTGATTTTCAGTTAATACTGCAAGAGAGAGAGTAATTATATTTGTTTTAGAAGTAATGTGATTATGTCAACACTAGTATTTCTGTTACCTAATTATCCCTTTGAATCACCCTAGGTGAACCTTGCTTGGTTGTTTTTATTTCTTTCTCTCTCTCTCTTTTTTTTTTTTTTTTTTTTTTTTTTTTTTTTTTTTTGAGTTGGAACAAAAGGTTTACCTGATTACAATATTTGCTTTAGTTAAGAAAATGTCCAAGAAAAGCCATCAGGCTGTACTTGACCACACTGGATTGCATTCAAGAACATGAAGGACACCTGGCTGGGAATATTCAATACCTCATCATTCATACAAAGTTTGCTGATCTTTCTTATAGTTGCCCAGCAACAGTGTCAGGTCAGTCCCTTTTAATTAATGACAGGGAAGCAATGGGTTAATAATTAATGCAAAGATACAGGACTTCTGAAGTAAGGTCTTGACAGCCCATGTCTTTAACACATGGCTTTTAATCTAGGAAAATTATTTTTCTCATAATATTTAAAGAAATGTCTCATAACTCTATTGAAATTTAAACTGTGAATTAAATGCCTCTCACTTTCAGATCATAATCAACGTCTGGATGATGTATATTCTACCAAGTAAGTTGAAGGAAAATGGTTTTGCCAGATATCTTATGGTATTTATATGGTAATTATATGGACAAAATACTCTTAATGCATGAATTGCTGTATAA
Source organism: Cettia cetti (assembly GCA_013401135.1). Classification (NCBI taxonomy): domain Eukaryota; kingdom Metazoa; phylum Chordata; class Aves; order Passeriformes; family Sylviidae; genus Cettia; species Cettia cetti. The sequence continues at coordinate 98,413 of VZUI01040007.1, read as the reverse complement.
AATGGGATTGCCAAGGCATTAACACTGTCTTAATTTTGTCACCCCTTTGCCGTGCTGGGCTTATACATCCTAACTGATCGCCAGCCATGTGACATCTCTAGAATGTTTGCAAGTACTCAGGTCTGTTGTTCAGAGACCTCTTAGTAGAATTGTAAAACAGCTTGTAGGGAAGCCTTGTCTTCTGAAAATAGGCTGTGACAAGGAGTTACAATTGTGTTTGAAAAATTTTGTCAGAAATGTTTATTAGCCCTGGTACTGCCCTGGGTCAGGACAGGGATGTTATCAGCACTTGACTCACAACAGCCATATCATTTAGGTGAAGGCAAAAGCGAGGAGAAATATTTCACAGTGTTACCAAGAGATGAGCTTCCTTGTGAAATTTATTGCCCATGAAAATAATGGATTGTAGAATTAACTTTTCACACAAGGAAACAGATAATGTGGCCTTGCTCTTGCTGCTCAATGGCTGTGGCCAGACTGGGGGTTACTGGCAACATGGGTGATGCTGAGGTACGGTGCAGTTTCATGAAATAATTGCATCAGAAATCTCCCAGTTAACTTTTATTTATTATTATTATTTTTTAAAAATATATAAACACTGCAAAGATGCATGAGTTAATGTCTTCAAGGTGTCTTTTATACGCCAGGGCTGGCACTACTCCCTGACCGCTGGCCAGGCCCTGGAGGTCACAGAGCCGTGTGGGGAGGCTGGCCAGCCATTCCTAAAGAGAGGGCCTGGAATTCCCAGAGGAATGTCACTGAGGCCGCGGCCTCCTGGCACGGCGCCTGAGGGCTGTGCAGCTGTATTTTACGTGTTCCCTCTGAAAGCAGTGCAGAAGTGGGAAACACAAAAGGAAAGCCTTCTCCGAGAGACTCCAGGTAACTAGAGGCGTTGTGGGAACGGAACACCCTGGCCATTAAAGCGCTTTTAAAACACGTGGTTTGTTGCTGCTGCCCAATCGCCGGTTGGGGTGGGGCCGTGCAGCCACGCGGCTCCGCCGAGGCCGAGCCCCCGGAACTGCTCCCGCCGCCCCCTGAGGCTCCTGAGGGAGCGGGGCCATGGCGCGGGCGGCGCCGCTCGCCGCCAGATGGCGCTCGCCGCCAGCCGGAGGAGCCGCCGCTGCCCCGATGGCGCCCGGGCTCGGCGCGGCCCGGGCCAGCCTTGGCCGCCCCGTTAAACTCGCCCGGAGTCCCTGTTTATTTTTACACAAGTGCTATTTTGACAAAGGCGAGTGCCTCGAGATTTCCGGGCAGAGCTTTCTCGCTGGGGCAGCGTTCCCGCCTGCCGTGGCAGGGCTTGCAGCGGGCCCCTGCGCCCTTGGGTCAAACCGCGGAGCCTCGTTGCGTTTGGTGCCCGGGTACCGGCTGGCAGGGCACGGTTCTGGAATTACCACGGCTAAAAGAAACTCACACCGTGCGATTGACTTCAAGCCTCGGCCACCAAACTGGTGTGCTTTGTTGTTTTGTTTTGGTTGGTTGGTTTCGTTGGTCTGGGTTTTTTTTGTTTTTTTTTTAATACAAAGACACTACAGCAGAGTACTTTGTGTTGCAGTTGCATTACAAAAGGTAGTAAATTGCAATAAAAGCATTTTAAACCTACTTTAAACAAAATTTTAGTTGTATGTGACGTCATTCAGAAATTTTGAAATAATTTGGATTTTTTTTTTTTTTTACTGGAAATCATTGTACTTGAGCAGTGTAATCTTAGTAATGTCTATTTTTCAGTTTGCCAGGAGACAGAGAAGAGTTTCCTAGGAATGCAAGAAGATGTTTAGTCTACTGGTTTATGCGAATGTCCACTGGTAATAGTTATCAACTTACAGCATTTTTGCTGTCTCATCTGGAGGGGAATTCTAGCCAGAGAATTTGGGAATTGTGCACATTTTAGTGTTTGTAATACTTTTGCAAGCTGTGTGCTGCTCATTAAAGAAGAAAAAATGATAAATGGACCTAAAATAACAGTGTAGAAATGTTCCAGAATGTAGTAGTTTTAATTTTCTTAGCACTAAACTAAGGCTTCGGGGAAGTGATGCAGTCTTTCTGATAGAAGTGGTTTAGTGTCACAAGTCTGAGATAAAACTGAGTTTGTGTGGGTGGGAAATAGATAGAGGCTTAACTGGAGAACATTTTTTATAATTTAGGATAACTCAGCAGAACAGCAGCAAGAATCTACTTCTGGTGGTTATGGTTCTGCTGAAGTACTGAGTATTTTCCTGTATAGGCACAGGAAAAAATTCTAATTAATTAGATTTATTTACAACAACTGGGTTTGAGATTGAAATAATTGCCTGGAGACAGAAGTGCAGCTGCAACACACGTTCCAGATGTGAAAGGTAACACTGTGTTGTGGCCAACTTCATTTTCTGATTTTAAACCCAGAATTGCTCAGAATTAGTAAGTGAATAAGTTATTATTGTCCTCTGAATTAATTCAATGCAGAGGTGCTGTCACATTTCCTCAATAATCAGATGAGTTTTGGGAATAGGCAGGGAAATAGCTTCCTGCCTGATGAAAGGTCATCCTGAGAAAGATCATTCACTTGGGTCTGGGAGGTAGGAAACTCCTACCTCCTGGGGCATGCATGTTCACTAGATTTTAATTTGCATTGCAGTTTGAAGCTCGAATCAGCAACAAATTACTATCACACTCCCCAAGTAGATCATGCTGTGATCTTCAGATGAGGGAGTTCACCAGAAATGACCTCCCACTCCTGAAGTAAGTGGTGAGGTGTGCTCTGTGTCCTGCTGCACTTTCCCTGCAGAGAGTGCCTGCTTCCTGATTGTCCTCTTTTTTTTTAATTCTTCCAAAGTTCAGACCATTTTTGTATTAGGCCAATGAGTGACATCAGAGTCTGTGAGAACAGCTTAGTGAAAACAAAAAAAAATTAAAAAAGAACCTGTAAAAAAGCTAATCTTTGCCACTTTCAACAGCTAGCTAATGAGACCCAATGTTTGCAAGAACATGGAACAAACTTTGCCTTTATTCTTCCACCTTCTTTTCCAGCATACCATGATGACAAGTATCTGTTTTTACAGTAACTGTTGAAGGGTATGCTAGTCCATGGTTAATGCTTATTTCAAAGTGAGAAAATTATTCAGTGTATCAATCTGGTACATGTAATTTTTTTCATTCCTTTGTTACTCTTTCCTTAGTATAGCTGGGCAGACATATCACAAGCATGTGATGTACATCTGCAGTCTACTATGTATTTTTACCTGTCACAAATGGTTTTCTTTAAAACTTCATCTTGCTTAATTTTCCTGGAGTGTCCTTTTAGATCTCTTTTAGGTGTCTGATTGAGATATGATGAACAGGGCATATTTTTAGAGGTGCAACTGTCTCATTCCTGGAGAAAAAGACTGGTTCCTCCGAGAAGCTTTTGCTTTGGAAGCAAAATTCAGTTTTCCAAAGGAGGCAGCCTGGGCTTATGTTGTCGGAGCACAAAACTTCCTAAGTTCATTAGGTTAGGGAAAACTGTACAAGGAGCTCCAAAGTTTAAAAAAAGTGTTTTATTTCCTCTTAATTTGTCAAACTCATTATAACAGGAAATAGTTTCTTTTGGCATCTGTCTCAATTCTGTAAAGATTTCAGTGCTGCCTGAGCACCACTGAGGGCTTGGAGGAGCAGGGGTTGCTATGTTTGGGCATGGACTTTCGCCAGGGGGTTCCATAGTAGAGAGCCTGAGAGGGGATAGTGTCCATGAGAGCCAAACCCACCATTTTGAGCACTAACTAGCTAATGCTCCTTCATGGAGAAGAAAAACAATTCTTCTAAGAACTAGTCCAGGACCCCACGTTACCTACCTCAGCTTATGGTTTCTTTTAGTAGAAATCTTAGTAGAAATGTTTAACAAGTTTGAGATGTTCCCTTAGGTGTTTTTAAGCATTAGTTTTCTGGCAGCAGCCCAGACTACATTGTAAGGTGTTGTAGAGTGCTAGGCAATGGACCAAATTCCATCTCAAGATAGACAAGGATGTTATGCAAAGGAATGGCAGTGTTTATCCATGAATGAACAAGCTTCTTAATTTGCTCCTTCATGTTTCAGAAAGGACATATTGGGGACAACATAGGAAACAGCATAGAAACTTGACACAGTTGTAGAAAGTTAAATATCTCCTAGCAGGAGAAGGCGTGAAGTATCATTGTTCTGTGTGAGTATGGTATTTGTCTTGTATTCATTTTTCCACTATAAATACTTTTATCATGGTAACTTTAGAGATAGAGCTCAATTAATGCTCTTCATGTAATGTTTTTTGCATCTATAGATAGAGCTAAGGGCATGGGTATTCAAAACATTGGAATTAAAGTTTATCTGACAGTAACATCAGAGTTAGGATGGTTCCTGTGTCCTCTGTGTCTCTGTCTAGCTTATGTCTGTGCTGTGAGCTGTGTGAATACCTGATTTTCTCAGCCAAAAAATAAAATTAACATCAGAAAGAACCCTCACATGACTGTACAGAAAACTTAGCCCAGTAGCCTGCATGCTATTATGGCACTGAAACAGTAATGCTCAGAGAAAGCACAAGAACAGTGAACAAAGAATGTGAACAGTGATCTCTCCTGCCCTGCTTTCTGAGTCAGAGGTTAAATTAAAACTACTGTTTTGTTAAATAATTTATTAATTTTTACCAGTGGACTAGCCTTCACTGAATTTCTCTGGCTTTTTGACTTTATCAACACTTTTGGCCTGTGCAGAAGCCTATGACAATATAATTAGGCACTGTGTGAAGAAATACCTGCTCTCTCCTCCTAATTTGACACCTAATAATTTCAGTGGGTGCCCTGTAGGTTTTGTGTGGTATGACACAGTGAATAGTCATTACCTCGTCACCTCTTCAGCACCATTCATTGTTTGTAGCCTTACTCATTTGTCTTTTTCCTACCTGGAGACTCTTCTTCCATTTTGTTTTTCTCTTATACAGAAATTGTTTGCTGTCTTGGATCATCTTTGCTGCTGTCATTTCTGGTTTCCAGCTTCCCCCCTCAGGTGAAAGGACCAGATTGTATACAGAGATTTACCCAGCATGGACAGGTTTTTGTCAAAATAAACCATGAAAATAGATTATAACCTTGTTTTGATTTGTTTCTGAACAGATCTAGTAAAATCAAGTCACAGAGTGGGAGAAATGGTAATGATGTTCTTTATACATCAGTTGTCACAAAAAAGAATGAAATCAGTTCAGATCCTTTCTGCCTACCTTTGAGCAGGAAACTGAACTAGTTCCTGAGCTACAGGCTGATCAGGACAGTCTCTCTTGGTTTTACTTCACTCGTCTTGCTCAGAGTTCTTTCAAAGCCACTGGAGTAATGACTGAACCTCAATCACTTTGCTTCCCAGGTGTGTGCCTTTATCACTTGTTTAGGGAAATAGTTCCTGCTCATTCTCTTCTCTGCACATCTTTGCTTATGAACACCCTTTATAGCCATCAGTTTATTTCCTTGAATAAGTTTGATCTGATGTCCTCCGGGACCCAAGAGTTCAGATTCCTGGTGTCTTAGGGCTGCTTTATCAAACAATTGCAGGTGCTGAGAGTGCAGTTGCTAATTACTGAGCTGGTATTACACCTACCTAAGCAGTGCAAGAAGTGGCTACTCAGGAATAGCATATCTTTATGGTGAAATAATCATGGCCTTGTCTCACTTTGACTATTCAGACAAATTTATTTGGAAGTTGAGGATGCATAGCTGGCGTTCAGCTCATCTGCCCACTCACTCCTACCAGCAGAGGGGCTTTCAATGATCAGAGAAAGGACAGATGTTTTTTAGAAAATACTTAGGCAGTAGTGGGCCTGGCAGCTTAGAACTTCATCTTTAAACATAAAGATGCTGTTTCTTCTGGGTATGGAGTCCAGGGCTCCTGGTCCAAGCAACACACAACTTCTGTGACATATCTGGCCTCAGTGTGAAGCCCTACCCATCCTTCTCCCTGACCTCCCTGATCTTCTAGGCTTTTGGAAACACAGCCAGAGGGGTCCCTTGCAGCAAAGAAGAATAAACACGTAGTGCTAAGAAGAAAGAAAAAAGGCATGTGGCCTATTTTGACTGTGCAAGCCTTTCAGGTAGGTGTAATTAGTGATAGCATTGTTGGGCCTTGTTAGTCTTAATTAGATGTGGATTAGTAGGCAGCTCTCACTCTGGTCAGTAGCTCTTCCCCATGGCTCTTCCTGCTCTGGAAATATTCGGTAGCAACACCCAGTGCTGCTTTCTGGCTTTTTTAGGCCTGAAGTTTTCACAAAATGAGCATGTTTGATTGCAGTTCACCTTATTAACAAGGAGCTGTTTCTGTATTGGCATGCCTGGATGATCTCTGGTCACTCTAGCCAGCATGGAAGGTGTTAGATTTTCCAGTTCCAGTTTTATGTGTTCTCACAGCAGTCTTTACCAACAACAAACACAAATCAGTGTTTGCAGCCTGAAAAATGGGAGAAATAAAACCACTTGTTTGCAGTTTTCTTTCTGCTTCAGGAAAAGGTTTTTGTTTGTATCTAAAAATACAACCTTGTCTGCAAGCCCAACCACCAATGCATTATCATGGGTTGTTTAGGGATACAGCACTTGCCCTGTACATGACTCAGGGTTCATCTGCAATGCAAGAGGAACTAGCTGAGGTTTGCATATCACCCTGACACATACCCTCTGGACATAGTGATTTATATCTCTGCATCTGCTCTATCGTCCCCAGCTTGGCAGATAAATCTATACAATGTTGCAACATGCATGTTACTCTTTTCCTCTTCTAAGAAAATCTTTGGGAAAACAGAAGGTTCTAGATGGTGTGCAGTGTGAGCTGGTCTGACATCAGTGCTCTGTAGAGACATCTGAAAGCCAGTAGCTGAGCTTTCTTATATCCTCTTCCATTATTAATAAAAAGGCCCAGACTCTGCTGATCTGGACATTTGAAATGTATTCCTTCCCAGTGAATCTGTTTCAAATAGTAGAGAAACTGAAACAGGAGCACTTCAGTTGTAACGTTGATAGCCCAGGCATAGCAGTGGCAAAATCAGATTGCCAGCTACTGTGTGCTGGTTTTCAACCTCCAGAAGTGTTTCCTGTTATTGCAGGTACCTGATAAGATTGGTCCTAGTGAACTTTGGAGCTTGATGTAAACGTCTCATAGGAGTAGAGCTGATATGGGTTCCTGCTGTGACAAAAGAGGAAGGATTTGCAGGACAGGTCAGGAATCTCTCTTTGGATATGCCTGCTTTTCTCCCTATTGATTGTATTTTTAGCATGTTCCTGATTTAGTTGCCCTGGTGAAGTTATCATGGTCCTGCTGTTGCAGTGAGCTCTGTGCTGAAGCGAGCACTGAAGTATGCACTGAAAGCACTCATACCAACGTGGCATTTAAACAGAAAAGGAAATAAAGCAGTAAGCATTCTAAGATGACAGATTGATTTGCCTACTTAACCGGCCAGCATTGAGTGCTTTGTAACTGATAAAATAAGTGATACAGTATTGCCCAATGTGGAATAAAATTATTCTTGTGATAGATGATAGTTTATCTTACAGTTGATTCAGTTGAAAGCCTGACACTCAGATGAACCCCAGAGCTAGAGCAAGGGGAAGAAGAGAGATTGAGAAGAGGGGGAAGAAGCAAAGCAGAAAGGAAATAACATGGCAAGTGGAGAGAAAAAAGCTTTTCAGCTTTCAGCAGTGTTAAGACTTTGATTCAGGTTGTTCATATGATGAAACCATCCCCACAAGGATTGTGCTTGAGATGTCTTTACTTTCTGTCTGAGCTCATGATAAACATTTACATGAGATTCTTCCCCACCCCCCAAAAAAACCCCCAGAATATAGAACAGAATAGTTTTTATTGATCTAGTTATTTTCCTGTATTTTGTTTTAAATTTTATCATTCTGAAAATAAAATACAGCAGTTTGGAGAAAATCGGGATATTGCAATGCAGAGACAAAAGCTTTCCAGATGGAGAAAAAGTGATATCCTAACCCTTTTTGTCCCTAGTATTACTTGGTTTAAGTTATTTTTTTCTACCAAGGGTATTTTTCCATAGCTGTAATCCCTATATGTGTATGTGTGTGTGTTTTTGTGTTTGTGTATGGTAAGTGTTAGAGGAAAGAATTATAAGCCTCTGTGAACACATTACAGAAGAAAGCAGGTGGTAGTTGTTTACCTGACAGTAGTGCATCCAAGACTGGAAATGCCACACCAGAGACATGACAGGAATATTGTTACTGTGAAACTTTCAATTTGTGCACTGGGAGCAAATGGTACTTAGGGTTAGGAAAGACCTCACAATATCAGTTTAACTGCCGATTTTAAATAAAATTTAGGTGTGGGGAAGGAAGAATGCTCTTGATCACAAGATCGGAGTAGTTGTGCTCTAGAAAGTCTCTTTTTCCATCCCCTGGGGACTTGTATTAAGACTTGCAGGTGATTAATTTATGAAGTGACTAAAAATCCTAATGTAAATAAGTCAGTAAAAATGGGAATACAAGAAGACTATTTATATGAAAGAAGAATGCAATCAACCTGGGAAACAGTAGCATCTGTATCACATATAGCCTGATAATAACATTACCTTTGGGATAGTTACATATTTGAGTATTCCTTTACACCAGTAATTCAACTACTGCCTTGCAGCAATGTAATTATCCTGCTTTCTCTTTGAAGGCTGGCTGTAGTTTCAATTCATTTTCATTCTAAATAAACTTTTTTTTTTTTTAAATAATCAAAAAAGCCTTCTACAGGTCTTAACAGGTCATTTTAGCTGATCTCTTCTGGGCCAGTACTGGTCTGCGAATTGTGGACAAATTTGATTCTCCCCAAAAGAGCAAAACAAGTAATTTCAGTCTTTTGTCTGATCCACAGCAGAGCAACCTTCTACAGGCAGCTCTGCAGATATTCACAATCAGATATAGTTTTGTGGGAGGACAAAACATTCCAAACTGCTTGTATTCAGCTTTTTTTCACAGGTGTTTGTTGTAGTCCTCTGTGTTTGATTGAACACTTGGAAGATGATCGTGGGTAACAGCATCCCGCCATCAGCTGGCAATAAACTGTGATGGCTGCTTAGGTTAGAGACAAAAGCTCTGCCTTCCTTTAGCAGGTTGCTGAACACCTAAACATAACTTGTGGGCTTCTCTCTCAAAAATGCCTACAGCTCCAGTAATGAGGATATGAACAATCCAACTCAGTGTGGTTGTGGGTGTGCAGCCAAGAAGACCTCGGCAAGAAATGTGCTTTCTGCACTGATTAGGAAAATATATTGAACAGCTGGGTGCATGCTCAGAGAAGACTGTATTCTGGAAGCAGAAGGGTCTGTGCAAAAAATGCAAATGTATAATATGCGGAATGTGAATGTCCAGAGTGGAAAACAGCCATATGCAAAAGCTGCAAATCTTTTTACCCAAATTGAGCTGTGCAGAAACAGATGTCAAGTCTAACCTAGTACCTCAACATACCACTGTGAATCTCTCTCACCCATCTGGACATGCCCTGTCCATCTTCCCAGTTGTAGAGGGATGTAGGAAAGTAAACACTGTAGAGAAACTTTTAGATACCTGAAGTTAGGTGATGTGAATTAGGACTGCGTTCCAGGAGTCAAATTACTGCTGTTATGAATAACTTGGATTCTGATATTTCCCACAAATGCTGTAGCACTTTCAAGAAATTTCTTGGATGCATACAAAAACGGTCTTTAGATACTCAGATTGTATCAAAATAATTTACACACTAGCTGATCAGAATGCTGAATTCTCTAGAAATCAGAGAAGAGCTAAAAAGCTCAGTTTCTTATAATGTAACATTTCCAGGTGAAAAAATAAGGCATGTCCACTGAGACTTGATAACCTTAATAGCTCAACAGTTTGAGCTCTTATTACTGCAATTTCTCTGTTCCCTTAACAAGATTTTTCACATTTGTGAAGGTGTCACAAGCATGATGTGGAATGAACTGTAATATATGGTTTTGAATGGTATCTTTCATTGCCTAGGAACCTTTAAAATGGGCCCTCTGTGTGTACTTATGGCAATTGTACTGAAGCAGACACAATTTTACCTAAGTAAAATAAGAAAGTAAAATCCAGGCAAGAATTCTGTTCCTGAGTCTGAATTACATTTAGTGCTAACTTCTTGAAAACTCTATTTTCACTCTGTCAATAACAGATGTGCTGTTTGCAGTGTATGGCTGAACAAATCCATTTTCAAATGTCTCCTTGACTCCTTCACAATCTGTTGTGTTCCATTGGTAGTACAATAAGCTGCTCAGCCGGGAGAAGTATGGAAGATGGGAACAAACTTGACTTTATTCATTTGGAGAAAATAAAAAAGAGACTTGGGTTCTTTTTTATTTATTCATGAATAAGTCAAATTAGGAAATCTAGTTTTGTAACTTTTGGGTCCAGGAATGGTGATAGCAACAATAATAAATATTAGCTCTTATGAGTAGAAAACTCTCTTTTGATAACTTAAAACTACTTATTTGCATGCACTGTTTGTTTAAATTTTACCCACACCAGAAGTACCTTTTAAAGCAAGCACATATGGTCTTTCTCAAGGCATTGCAACATTTAAAATTGTATATTTTAAAATAAATGAGTGCACAAACACACACACTAATTTTTACTTGGCATAATTATAATAAATCAAATGTTTACTCTGAAAATAGAGAGATTTCAAGTTGATAATTAAATAACTCATTGATATGGACAAGAACAATGTGCAGTGCTTAGAAAAATGGAAAATGCCTTTTGCTCAAGAACCTTAAAATTTAGGAGACAGGGTCAGTTTCAAGGAATAGCTGCTAAAGATGTTAGTGATGCCAGACGAGGATGTGGCTAACTTAATTAAATCTATAAATGAAAAGACATGTTTGTTCACCTGGACTAAAGCCTGAGGACAGTGTGGGCGTGTCATTGCTTGCAAAGTCAGTGTGTGCAGGCTTGGCCTCTGACACTAATGTTAACTGGTATGGAAGAGGCTATGTCCATGCCATTAAACTCTTATCTGCCAGAATGGGTCAGCTCACACAGTTTGCCTCTTGGGAGTAGAATGCCAATGTCTGAATTACAGCCTAGAATTATGTGGATGAGTATTTTATGGCCCTGGACAGCAGTTTAGTTTGTGTCTTGACCCAGCCATGTCCTCTCATCTGCATGCTGCAAAGGAGACTGTACACTTCATGTTCTGCTGTGCCTCTCAGGAAAGAACAAGGAGGAAAAGGATGTGACTTGACCTTGCCATGATACAGAGTTGCTCCTCAGGCTCCCTTCTGATGCTTGATACCATAATGGTCAAAACTCCCAACCAGCTGCTTAAGCCCCACGGTCAGCAAGGCAGTTGTCAGGGAAAACAGGAATAACAAAGTGAGTAAACTCATGGGTCATGATAAAGACATTTCGTGTCACCTCAGATGGTTCTCACACTTTTTGTTCCCTAATCGTCCTTAGCCTGTCTGGCATTTCCTCCCCTTTCTTAAATTAGTTATTGCAGATAACATAAAACATAAATGTTTTGTGGCCAGCAGAAGACAGCTTTCCTGTGCCATATTTTTAACTGCCCTAGACCAAAAGGCAACAAGCTTCCTCAGCATTTCATCTCAAAAAAACCCACCAGATAATTTTTGCCATGCGTTGTTACTGTAAAATAAAGGAACCATGAAGCATGTACTTAGTTCATACAGGGGTTTTTTTAATACAGTTTATGTATGGCAAAATTTAGAAGAAAATAATGCTTAATACAACAAGGTTTTGAGCAAATTTTGCTTAACCATTGATCTCAATACTTCCAACAATGCTTCATTGGTATTATACCTTACAGGACAGGAGAGGTCCTTAGACCATTTGAGGTAGCTTCCATATGTCACAGGTGGTTAAGGATACCCTATATTGCAGTGTTAATTGTTTCTTTATGAACATATATTTTGTTTTCCACTGAAAGCCATGTTTGAGGAAGCATAGACTTAATCCGGAAGCCCAAATTATGACGAGTAAACCTTTTCCTTTGGTAATTTGTTTCAATGTTTAACCATCTGCTTTTTAAAACATGTTTCTAGGGTTTGCCTACCTTACTGCCTCCCATCCCTTGTTTCTCCCTTTGTCCCTCCTATTTTTTGTCCTCTTCCTCCTTCTGTTTCCCTTCCTTCCTTTTCTACCTTTCACCACTGATTCTTGATAGTTTTTTGATGGCTAGAATTAAAAACTCAGTAATTTCTTCCTTTGAAATGCTTACCTAGCCACTCTTCAGTCATCATTTTGGTCAGCTAATAGAGACCAAGCTTCTTATATTTTCCACTCCAGCTCTCAGATAATTTAGTTGCTTTATCTTTTTCTGTTTGTCAACATTCTTTTTTAAAATAAGCTCCAAACCCCACAGAGTATTTCAGTCTTCATTCACCAGTACCTATAGCACTTATTCAGTTTATTAATCCTGTTCAAGCTTCTCCTAGCTGGGTTTTGCTCTATCATACCTTCAGTCTTTTGCTCTATCATACCATCAGTCTTTTCTTGTATCTTTTCCCTTATTCAGTAGGTCTAGACTCCCCTTCATCTTTCTAAAAAGGAAGAATATCCTTTGGCTATACCAATTTTTGAATGGATTACTCAGGTTACCAAGCAGTCAGAAGGTTTTGTCTGCTCTGTCCTTTATTACTGTTTGCTGCATTTTCAATCTATGTCCCTGGGAATGCAAGTTTTTTTCCGTCATCACTTTTGAAAGCAAGATCTGAGTAGTGAAACTTTTTTACTGATGTTACTCTATTGGCAATGATGTTTCCCAGAATTTGCTTTCTACATTATTGCATTTATGTTATATAGCACTAATTTTTAGATTAGTGTAATGTTGTATTAATTTAACAGATCTATGGAAGTCAAAGATATTTGTAGAGCTATGACACACTTAATCAAAGTTGTAACATAATTTTAGAAGTAATTCGGGTATTTGACAAGAGCTATTTCCCTAAAACCATGTTGACAAGAGTTTCCTACATTCCTGTCCTTTAAATCTTTTAAAGGTTGCATGATGAAAATTGATATTTACTGATTTCAGAAGGAAGATAAGAAATAGAAGTTCACAGAAAGAGTTAAGTGGATGCTCTTGGTACAGGAATGAGTACAAATGGCACTGATGGTTCAGAAAAGAGAAATATAGCAATACTTCTTTAGCAAACTGTATTCGGGTTCTTTTTGTTAACTGCAAGAAAGATTTATGGAAGGTGAGGGCACAGTGATGAGAATTTTTTATTTCAAGACTCCAAAATAAAACAAAAAATTCAGAGTCAAGCTATTATCCAAAACTGTTCATACAAGTAAACAAAGTGTTAAAGAAAAAAAGATAAGATTAGTAAACCCCAAGATTCTCATTACTATCCCCTAAAGGCTGTGTTTGATAAATAATACAAATACACAATTGGGAATTAATGAACAAAATGTTATGTGCTGCATGCTGGGTCTAGTAATGAAAGCATGGGCAGCTGGGCCTATACAGATTTGTGGGGCTGTAAATATCAATGACAGGAAAGCAGATGGACTGAAAGGAGCAAGCTTTACTGTGGTGATTGCCATATTTCCACCTTTAGGGCTGTGGAACCCACAGGGACAACCCTGTGCCCTCAGAAGCCCAGAGGTGTCACCGGCTCAGGCAGCCAGAATCTGGCTAGACCACATCCACTGTGTCATTCCTGAATATCCCTTTTTTCAACTTCCTTGTCTTCTTTTTTCTCTTTTCTTATCTGGTTGTTTATGTCTTTAATGGAAGTCTGGTTCAGCTGACTAAGCTTGAATCCTTTCCAATGTTATTCTAACTCTTTGGCCAAAAAGGCAAGTAAAAGAACTTTAAACAACCTGATGCTTGTATACATCCGTGTCTGATAAGGCTATGCATGCATCTGTTGTTCTTCAGTAGAGAGTTTCACCAGAAACAGAGGCAGCATTTGCTGTCTTGCTTTTATGTGACTCTCTCTAGCTTGTGTTCAGGAAAGCCAGAGCAGACTCCCAACAGAACAAAAAAGCAAGATGCCTCACAGCTCACCTCTAAGTTTTTCTCCCCTTTCCACTTCCCCTTGCCTCCATACACAGACAGATACATTCAGTACATTTATACTCTAGACCAGTTAATACTCAGAAAATGAACATGGATTATTTTTATTGAGACCTCTCTGTCATGTTACCTGGGAGATTGAAATACTTTTTCATAAATCAGAGACTCATGGAATGGTTTGGGTTGCGAGGGACCTTTGAAGAATGTCCAGTCCAACATCCCCTGCTGTGGGCAGTGGTATCTTTTCCTTGATAAGGTTGCTTTGGGCACAATCCAGCCTGGCCTTGAACACTCATGATGGGGCATCCACAGCCTCTCTAGGTGACCTGTTCCAGTGTATGCAGTGTTCCCCTTACTATAAAAAATCAGTTTCACTTAGAAGTCTGTCAAGTTCTATTTTCCTTCACAACAGACCTGTGTCCTATAGGACATTTTGGCCTCTAAAACACTCCAGTTACTCCTTCAGCTAAGTACTGTAGAATTGTACATATGATCTCTCAGATCCAAATCATATTTTCTTTCTCATGTGCACTAAGCTGGAAAATATGGCAGGAGAAGTAGACATCCGTACAAAACAAAGTAAAAAAACCCCATGGAAATGTGAGGAAGTTCCTTTCTGAGTCGGATTTTTTTGATGGGCCTCTGGTACTGTAACATGACAGTCAAGGAACATGTGCCTATCTAAAAGCTTCACACTCCTCCTCTGATCAATCCGCAAGGCTTAAAATGATCTGCTAGGAAAGGCTTTCCTTCTCCACTCCAGTTTGGTTTCATCCCTCTCTAAAAAAGAACAGCAGACAATACTGCCGTGAGAACCACCTATTGGAACCAATAAGGATCATCACACAGTTCCCTTATGGGTATCATTATGGTTCACTGCTGTCATTACTTGAAAATACAGTAAAAATCTTATTCTCAATCCTTTGTACTGCCAGGCAATTTTCTTCCTCTTTGACTGTTCTCTAATGCAAAGCATTCAAACCACAATTGCCTGCCAGCCTTGAAGGTAGCTGAGTCTGGAGGCAAACAATGAAAGTGCTTCTGGATATATCCCCCTTGTACAGTAGCACAGGTATCTTAGGCTACACTTTGTTTCACAGTCTATCGCCACAGCAAGCCCAGCAGTGCTGAGAAGAAGGCTGGGGCATGGTGCAGGTTCAAACTAATGTCCCTTAACAATTTGCCTGTGTAGAGATATCTGGCTGTACTCAAATGTGTAACCGGCCTTCAGATCCTGGATCACACAGGTGCTCATCCTAGTGGTCCTTTGTAACAATTCAGAATTATAGACAACTGAAGGACTATTTTACCAGACCTTGGAGAAATATGTCAAAAAGGGTTTCATTATAACTTAAAACGATATCAGTTTGTTGAAGGAGACCCAGCATATATTACACGTCTTCAAATTTCTGCTAGAGACATTTAGAAGCTCTTTAAAGGACATCAGAAATCCACTAGGGCCAAATAACCTTGCATCTGCTCTTCACAGGGCATGAAAATAGGCAGTATATGGAAGCTAACTCCCAAGTTCAGGTTCTTGTTAAAGCTCATCCTTTAAATTTAATTGGTGCCCTAGGGGAACATGAAGGCCAGAGTCAACTTTGAGGACTGAAGTAACCAGCTTTTGGAATTGACCTCCCTAACAATGTGTGAAACCACTACTGTGATTTCAAAGTCTCATTAAGTATTAAATATAGGGCAAGCCAGAAGTGATTTTGCAGTAAATAAAAATGTTCAGCCATTTAAATAATCAGACTGTAGTCTCATTACAGCTGTATTGCATGAAGCATTATTTATAGAGAAGACTTCTTAATCATCCACTTCAGTCAAATTTATAGAGAAACTAGCTTTAGTGAGTTAATTTCAAAGAATGACATGTTTGGTTTTGGATTATTCTTTCACAGCTGAAAAGAAAATCAAAGTGTTTTGAAAATTACTCTGAGAGAACAGAAAATTATAAACAACATAGAGTGAATGACTAGTGACTGCCCATTTGCAAAACAGAGGAAAACAAGATTTGCAAAACATAGCTTGCCTCCAAATAAGAAACTGATGTACAAATATAGCCCTCTGCCCCTCCTATCCCATAGGAATCAGACACCAAAAACTTTAGCGAAAAAACCTCAGACTTTCAGACCTTCCAGATGGAGCATTTTACCCAAAGAGTCTTTTACTCAAGAGACACTGTTGACCTTGCTAATGAGAGATGGCAAATATCCTTTTAACTCTCTCTGTGATCTTCTGTGTTGCTGTAAACAATATACTTAATAATAGAGAAAATGAAGTCTTTGATGCTCTTACTGACTGGGGGGGGGAGGGGTTTGGGTGACTGATGTAGCATGTTAGAAATTTTGACATTAATATGTATAGATCTGTAGTCTTGAAAAGAGATCTTTTTATTTTCTAGACAGTGCAGACCAGGGAGTGCCATCCAAACAAAATGGTATTGTTCCTCTGGCCACAGGCTCATCAGGGAGTTCATGAAATGGGTGTTGGCCAATCCCTAAGCCTGTTGCCTTTCTGTCATGCCACACCATGAAGAGCCTGGCTCTGTGCTTCAAATGACTTCTTTTTAGGTAGTGGGGCCTGTCTGAAGGCTGGACATGTCCCTCAGACTCACCTCTCAGGGCAAGTGCTCCAGCACACAGCTGGCACCACGGCCCTATGCTAAACATGTTCCAGTTGATAGATATTTCTCTTGTACTCATTGGGACAAACAGACCAGGTACAGTACTTGAGGTGAGGTCCAACGGCTTCTAAGCAGAGAGAGGTGATGCCTTCCTGAAGTCCTTTCCAACATGAATTTTTACATGATCTAATGAAATGATTGGCTAGTAGGTCCTAAATGTATAAGCTA
Organism: Cettia cetti; assembly: GCA_013401135.1. Classification (NCBI taxonomy): domain Eukaryota; kingdom Metazoa; phylum Chordata; class Aves; order Passeriformes; family Sylviidae; genus Cettia; species Cettia cetti. The sequence continues at coordinate 81,557 of VZUI01040007.1, read as the reverse complement.
ATAAGGCTGCAGGAGGTAAATAGACTTTATGTGAGTGTAGGTGGGCTGTGTAGGGTGATTGGGTGGGTGAAGATGAAAAGATGATGGGTGTTAAAGGAGAGAAGCAACAAGGGAGAAGTCAAAATGAAAAATGGGAGAACAACTCACCTCCAGAAGTTCAGTTAAAGGCTCCAAAGTTTTTCTAGAAATCATGGAAACCCACAAATAGAGCTGATAAAGTGATTAACTTTGGAAGAAAATTCCTGAAACAGAACTTGGCAGTTTTAGGGTATAAGAGAGTGTAAGAACTTGAAATCTCTTTTCAATCATTATTGCTTAATTACTCATAAAAACATTGAGAAGAAGAAATTAATGCAAGAATGCCCGTAGGTTCTTTGTTTCTGGGCATTCTATGGTGTGGCAGTACATGGCAAAAGCTTTTCTTCTTCTCTTGGCTGAGAAGGGAACATGAGATTGCAAAGGGGAGAGCAACAAATGAAACCATTCTGCTCCTCTGAGCTGGAGATCAAGCTTGTCACATCGGACTGCATCCTAAGACTCAGGATATTTTGTGCGTTCCTAAAGCTCCAGTTTCTATAACTGAGAAGTGAGCCCTTACAATTTTAGTGAGCATCTAGAAAAAATAGAGGACATTTCAAGGTTTAGGGCCTAGAGAGCAAATGCTGCCAAACCCTCTGTTTCATAGTTTTCTCTTTTTTATTGCTTGCTCCTGGAGTAGTTGGTCAAACTGGCCACCGTAATTGTGTTGCTACCTCCTGGGACACTGATGATGGAATGCACAGTTCAGACAAAACTGTGATGAACATGGGACATGTTGTCTCCTGGTTTTAAGCTCTTTTTACCTGGTGACAGTGAGGAGCTGTGGACACACATTTGTGCATTACTCTTACAGGAATTTATCCCTGAGGAGAGAAGATGAGGAATGTGACGTCCCAGGTCTGAAGGGGTCGTTAGTGCAGCAACCTTCATGTACTGATTTCAATGATGAATGTGTTTGACTTGAGTCATACAAAATCTGCTTTAAAGTCTGTATTTCCTTTTTCCTCCTGCTCCTGGTGGCCCAGTTTACTCTTTGAAAAATGACTCACTTCCCTCCAAGACCACTTGATATTCAAACAGCTAAACTACTGCTTTTAACCAATGGTTTATTGAAAGATTTCCCCCCAGCCTTGCTAGCTCTTTTGGGCAAACACCTTTTCTGCCTTGCCTTGTCTTGCAGATGCATTGTTGCATCCCATTGAAGACCCCAAGCAAAAGGTTTTGAGATAATTCTTGTCAATCAGCAGAGGTGAACTTTGGGTTAACACCAAAGGCCAGGAAGTGAAAGCCCTGATGTGCAGAGGGTGACAATGTCCTGGGCCAGCCCAAGCGTGGTGCAGCTGTCTCTTCATGCCGTGTGTGCAGCAAAACCACCCAGCTGAAGGAAAGGCATGCTGATAGAGTACAGATGATGGCACTGGAGGGGGCGGGTGTTTTGGCTCCTTTGGGTTATATTGTTGTTTTAAATACATGCTTAGGCAATCTTTATGTTCTAAACAATGACAGCTGGAGACAAAAAGCTGCTGTGAGTATGTCTGAAAGCTAGTGTAAAAATGCTGTGATTACAAAGAATAATTTTATACCTTATTACTCCCAGAACAGTTAGGAGTGGACAAGGTTTATGTTGATCACAAATAATAATAGATTTTGCAGTCTTTCCTGCAATACCACTATCTACATTTGCTTCTGGAAAATATTCTGGATGCATGGCAGGGAGGTTAAATTTTAACTAAGCTCTTTCTTTCATGATATAGCTGTTCTCTTTCTCATTTATATCTTGAGTAAGTGTTGATAAATGTTCACATTTGCAGTAAAATTCAGAGGCAAAGACAGCTTCATCTTGGTTTTGCAGTGACCATATCTGAGCAGAGACTATCAATATTGATCATCACAATTTAATTCGAAGCAGAGAGCAAAACTCAGGGATGTTAAAGCCTTGGGCAATTGTCATAATTTACTGTTAAGGAGAAAACTTTATGGTTAGCTGCCTGGATTAAAAATCCCTAAGAGTTTTCCACAGGAAAGTTTCATTAAAGGCATGTGGTATAGTTAAATGTAGTTACACAATGCTCCCTCCTCACATATATAGTTGCATGTATATTTATGCATCTGTAAAATCAAATTTCCTTGCTCCCTTTAAATGACATTTTGCATAATTTGAAAAAGAAAAAGTCTTTAAAATAACATATAGTTCTTTGTATCACTTATGTTGTATTTTTATATCTTCTGTTTCCTTCAGATCAACCAAATGCTTTCTCCTCCCAAAAACCCCCCAAACCAAATCCAGAAGGATCAGTCAACTTCACTTATTCCTGTCATCATGTCTGCATGAAAACATTTATCCAATCATAATCAGTTTTGCACCATGGCATTATATAACTCAGCTTGAGAAAACCAGTTTGATGTTCTCAAACAGCAGTTTGGTGCTGTGAGCTGGGATGAGACTTGCCTTGCTGCCTGGCTATCTCTATTTGGTGCACTCAGCTGGCCTGTGAGACAGGGACTGTCCTGGGAGAGGAAGCACAGGTTTCCCTACCACCACGTCCCAGAACACGGCAGTGCTCAGCCTGGACTGTGGTGTGTGTGATGAGTTTTGTCAGGGCAATGCAAGCTGGAGCTGTCACCAGCACAGTGAGCCTGAACCCTGTAAATGGTCTCGGGGAGGGGCTCAGTGCAGTCATTTGCTCTTCCTGAGGTGGCACTGCGTGTCCTGCAGGGCTTTGCTCTTAGCTGGGGCATGCACAGGACCCCTGTTTGTGAGGATCAAGGATCTGTTTATGCACCACTGTGTGCTTGGTGAGGTAGAATGAGAGGTGTGACATCTGCAGTTCAGACAGGGGTGCCCAGGTTAAATGTCAGCTCAGTGAGGAGCGCAGCCAGAGTCTTGGGGGCTGCAGTGGGGCTGTGGATGTGGCCAGAGAAGAGCTGCGTTTCTCCCTAGGCAGCAGCAAGCTCTGTGCCACAGATGGTCATGTCCAGCTGGCTGTCCTCTGGGAATACACACTTCACCTACAGGTGTATGTCCACAACTTTTTAGACAAGTGTAGATGGTGGTGGAGTTTCACTTTTTAACTTGTTACAGGCTGGCAGAGTTACATTGTACCCATATTGACAGGATGGGTCAGCCTCCATGCTGAGAAACACTAAAAACAAGACCTCACATATCCTTTTCATAGATGCTAGATTTCCATAGTTTGCAGACTGCAACTTGGGCAAACTTCCTTTCAACAAAAAGCTGTATATATTTAAGCACAGACATGAGGTTTTCTTTGAATGATAGATTTTGAACATGTCACCCTTGCCAGGCTGGTTTTCCTTTTCTCCACATTGTGTCTGATTTTTTTTTTTTCTCTACAAAGCCATGGAAAATTGTAGAATGGAGCAATTTAGCTGGATAAATTTTAATTTTTCTGTTGTAGCACTGCCACCAGGTTAGATTTGAGATCCAAGGATTGGGAATCTCAAGTTTTATTCCCAGCCATGGAGCTGACTTGTGCTCTAACTTGAGGCAGGTGGGTTTTGCCTTGATTTTTAACTTTTTCATTTTTTGTTGCATCATTAGGAACAGGATACAACCTCACAGAGCTTAATAAATGTTTGTAAAACATTTCAAGGTTTTTGGATGAAGACAGGAGTCATTCCATATGATAATCCTGATGTCTAATAGCCAGGCTCAGGGACTGCCAACCTTCCATGTGCAGAGCAGGCACTTGGACAATGGTATCAACCTGATAAATTCTCTGCTTGGTTTCCTTCTCTCCCTACCTCAGCATCTGCATCAACCTCCAGTTTCCTCTCTTGTGCTGATCATGTTAAAGCACTAGCTGTATTGATTTTAGAGCAAATACAATTGATTTTAGAGTAAATCTCCTAGATATTACAGCAGAGATTCAGAGTCCATTTAAATGACTAGGGAACCCTGATGTGCTTCATTAGGTCCAGAGCAAGCAGGGGCAACGTCTGCAGCATGGTAATAACCAGATCAAAGCTCCTGCTATGTTTATACATAAGACTATGTTGCAAAGGGAATGCAGATGGACCTGATCCTATCCATTCACCAGCTTCTTTATTGCTTAGTAATTTGGGAATATTTATTTTCTCATTACAGGCATGGGTGATATGGCTGATAGCTGTGTTGTGTGATATGATAGTTGTGCTTGTGTCACATTCTTGAATCTTGGATCCAAGCAAAATACCCAGTAGTTCTAATGAGAGCAGAATTCAACTCTGTTTGGAGAAATAAAATACTCTGGATTGCAAGGCTAGAATGATCTTAATAAAGGAATCTTCTGTGGTAAAAACAAAACAAAACAACCTAAGCAAAACAATAATGGAGAAGTGGCACAAAAAATTAAAGTATCTGAGTTTATTATTAAGGAATGCAGATGTCTGGGTTTGTTTGTTTGTTTTTCATGCAGATAGCCCATAGCAAAGCCCAACTACACATTACTGGAATGACAGTGTCTACATCAGCCTCTGTGGAGAAACTTGTAAACAGAGGAGAGTCACTGGGAAGTTTGGAAAAAATGACTGTAACATTCAGCTCTTGTGGAGCATGGTGTGATTATGAATATGATACACCTCTGTGGTGCAGCCATTCATCAGGGATGCTAAAAAGGTCTCAAAGCTTTAGAAAAAAAAAGAAAAAGGGGGCAGAAAACATATTTCCTTAAAATTTTAACATGTTCCTGTTCAATATTTCTGCAGGAGCACCACAATAGTAAGAGCTTTAAAAGTGCAGGCACTTCACAGATGATCACTTATGCACTACAGACTTTCTAATATGGCTATTGACATACAAACTAGTGTTTCCCAGAGCTGCTGGTAACTGCAAAGAGGGGGTGTGAACTGGGTGGTTAAAATCTAACAGGATTTTTAGATTAGCTTCTCTTTATACCTCTGGATTTCAGAGCCGATTCTGACCTTTGAGGTTTCTTTATTCCTCTTAGCATTGTTCTGCATTATTTTGACTTTCTGTACTCCAAATTAGTATTTCAACAAGCTATGTTTCATCTGGGTGCTCCTAATAGCTGGTCTTTTTAGCCACTTATGTCTCTAGACCCATACCTGGGAGCTGAGAGCACTGTGAGGGGTGTCTGGGCATGGCAGTGGCTCTTGGTGCCAGCTGTACTGCTCAGCATTGGACATAGAGAGCAGGACCATGCTTGCCCAAGGTGTCCCTGTTGTGCCACGTGCATAAGCAGCCATACAGATGCAGTTTCCCTGTGTCAGAGCTGCAGCAAACTCAGTAGAACAATGCTGCCTGCACCAGCCCGTGGTGCAGTTCATATCAACCTCAGAACTTTGGCAATCAAAAAAAGATGGAGATCTTGGAGCCATCTAATGACTGTCCCACCTGAGTCAGTCTGCTTTATGGCTTCCTTGCATGGCAACAGGCAGAAAATGATGCATTCACAGTGACCCCAACTGAGGAGAGTGTCCTACAGGTTATTCTTACAGCAGCCAGTGTTCAGAGCAGCTCCTGGTCTTGAGGGCTACTCAAACTTGGCAAGGCTCAAAGATTAGCTAAAATTAGCATCCTTTCCCAGCAGATAGTTAACAGAAATTTTTTGGCTTCAGACATGCCAATTGGGTCATCACTAGTGGAGCAAATCTTCTGATGAGACTCTTAAATCACTTGTCCAATAGCAGTTTGACTTAAACAGGAGCTAACCAAAGCCCATCCTGTAATTTATTAGACTCAATCAGTTCCTAGAAAACCACAGGAGCCATTAGCATGAACAGTTCCCAGCCCTTAGCTAGCCCAGCAAGTGGGGAAATGGCCTTGGCTGGCAGACCAGGACAAGGGCATTGTGAGCAGGGCAGAGCCTCCAGCCCAGCTGGCAATCCCCAGTATACCCCAAGCAGTACATGGGCACAGGCCCACAAAGAGGAATTGGTTAAAAGGTTAAAATGAATAATTCAGCACTCCTTTGATTTGTTTTAACTACTGCAGAATGTGTGTCCTGCCACATTACTTCAACCTTGGAATGAAGTACAAATAGATGTGATTCAGACTCTAAATATTTAAAGCCAGAATCTAATCTTAGATACATTGTGTGTGCTGTCATTTCAAAAATCTGCTAAAGAGAGACAATGATGGACAGCATGGATTGAAATTAAATTCAAGCTCTGTATTAAAAACTTGCCCTGCTAGTTCACATGAATGATTAACCACAAAGAAACTTAGGTCTGTCAATGACAGCAGTACTCAAGTTTCTTTGTCTTCACTGTCTTCATTAACTTCAGAAAAGAATAGTCCAAAACCACCTCACCTTCCCTATATAAAGGATGTCACCTCCTCTTTCTCCCTATTTTCTTAAAGAGTTGCAGCTAAACTATTAACTTTTTCCAGTTAACTGGCAAACAAAACATTTCTACTCTTTCTTTCACTGAAAAGAAAGATAAAAGCACAACCATAACTTAAATCAAAAGCTATAATAGTACTTGGACAGTTACAGGCTCTTACTATAGATAGGCAGGTCAAAGCAATCAGCATATGAATCTTCACACACAGCCAGCAAAGCCATAACTTGACACAGCTCTCTATTGAATATTATTGTAAGAGGAGTAAGCACACCAGGGCATGACCCTATTAAATACCAAACCTGTAGCTCCAAAATAGCACAAAACCTAGATGGATGATCTCATCTCCAGCAGTAATGTGTCAGAATACAAATAGAGGATTGTCACTGCTTCAAGTGCACAAGGAAACAAAATAAGGCCATGTTAAAATAAAAGGTGGAATATGCATTGACAGTGGAGCAGAAGAACCTGCTGCTGCTGAAAATGATGGTGGTCTTTCTGTTCCCTTTGCTGGACATTAAAGCCTCATTATGGGACTTTTGCATGTCATAACCATATAGCAGCCTCACAAGACAAACTTTACTCCATTAAAAGAAGCAATGAGGCTAAGCACCCACACCAAGCAAGTGAGCTGTGGGAATCTAGCCTCATCAAAGGCAAAATGATGCTAATATCTGTGTCACTTTCTTGTTTAGGGCTAGTATAATGTAGCAGCCGGCCCAGGGTAGAGTGCTGCAAACTTTAGGTGAGTTCAGACCAACTAAGAAGGGCCATTCATACATCAGATGTGAGTGCATGCACATCAAATGTGAATAGTAATGTATGTGTAGGGTACATTATTAACAAAACAAATGTGTTTTACCTTAGACAGATGGGAATATTTTAAGTTTCAGTAAGGTTGTCTGCTCTAGGACAAAAGAATCCATTTCTATAATTTTCCAGTGCTGAGCCTGGGAGGGCCTGAGTGCCCATGGGGCATTTGGGGATGAAAAGTGCATGATTAATCCAGGCAGTGATTGTTTCCTTCCTTGGACTTTTAGAAGAATGTAGCATTGTGGTTCAGAAAGTGCCACTGAAACACAAGGTGAAAACCCACACGAAGAAGGATCACATGAAGGGAGATGAGGAAAGCAGCCAGACCCACAATAATAGTATTCCAAATAAGATCCTGGCGGCAGTTTTACAATTGTGAGCATTGCCACGGACCTAGATCTAGCTGCAGGAAACATGGATTTGGGTTTGTTTTAAATCCCATGAATTGGCATCCAGGCTCTGCAACTAGCAAGTATGATCTCTTATTCAATAGGAGCATAGCCACAGGAGAGAAAAGATTAAGGGTATCAAAGGAATACATTTTTTCATTTCACTCCTTTCTTATTACAGTAGATTAAAAGAAAAAAGTGAGTTTTGTTCAACATTCAATTTTGAGGACAATTAAATAAGCCAAAAACATTGTTCAGAATTAGAGCACTGAATAAAGGATTTCAAAAACACAGTGTGGGGTTCATGGTGGGATTTTTATTTCCTTTTAAGATGAGCCATATACAGCTGTATGAGATCTATTGTCCTCTGTCCCACTGAAGAAATAGTTTCTTTCTGAAGCGTCCAATCTGTTAAGACACATAGGTTCTTTAAAAGCTTTAAAAAAAAAAAAAAAGGAGAGCACTCAAACTCTTCTGGTTCAAATGGCAATTATCTGAGAAGCAGCAAAGAAACAGGAATACATGGGTAAATGAAATAGCTTTTGATGGCCTGGCTATGAATGACAGTAGGATTTGTCCTCTTTGGTAATGACATGCAGCAGCAAGCAGTATGCACTGGCAAGACAGAAGTCAGCCCTGACTGTCTGGTACAACAGCAGTGATCTTTCACAGCATAGATGGTTATTACAAGCCTGCACAGGAGAAACCACTTTCTTCTCTAATGGATGGAGAAATGTTCCTTGATACTGAGGCAAAAGGGGACACTATTTAAAGAAAACAAAACCTTTGAAAATTTCCTTGTACCTGTGGGTCTGAAAAGCCTCTTTTCCTTCTGTTCTGGAGGAACTGTCAAGCACCAAAAATTCCACCATCATTTTTGGGCCCCATCAAGACAAAGGCTAACAAAAGAGGGAGGCTAAAAGACCAACTCTAGTTTAGTATTCCACCTTTCAAACTCCTCATTCATCAACTGAAGGAGTGTTTATCAAAATAAAAAAAACCCCACAAAGTATGTATGTAGAGTCTGAGGAAAAAAAATCACTGATCATTATAGCTTGTGTGCTGCTGTCATTCATTCTCCAGGGAATCCTGTACTCCAGGCAGATCTGGCAAAACAGACAACTAAGAGAGGAGCTTTGTGTGATGGCGAACCTGGAATGCTTGAGGCACAGTGTTTGACTGTATTGAGCTTGGAATGAGGGATGAAAGCAAGTCACAAGGGCAACAGTGCTTACATTTCTAGTGCATCAGCTCTAGTGACTCGAAGTGCCAAATTTCAACTCCTCTGAGTGTAAGGCAGAATAACACTGGACTCAAGCCAATGGTTGGTAGAAAAATGGCAGGTAGACATCCTCCTTAGACCTCTGAAGCTGACTGTCTCACTGCTCTGAATGGTATCTCTAGACAGATATTAAAAGGAAAAACAACCCCCAAAAATTTCCTCTGTAAGTTTTTTTCTAAGAGAAGACAACAGGCTTGGGAAAAGTCTTAAGCAATCTTTACTCAAGATCAAATTCTTTAGAAACGAACTCCTCAGAGAACTGTTACACCACATGCTTAGGTGCATATGGAAACCCTGACTAGAACCATTTTCAGGATAAATAGAGGTGTTGGAACCCTAGGAAGCATGTAAAAGAGGGGTTTCCTTATCAGATTTAGAGATTGGGATGTTTTAGGCCAAGTAGGTACATATCATTAAGGGCATACTATGGCTGGAAATGGTTGTGTAACTAATAAGGCTGGAGAACCTCGAGTAGTCAAGTACTGGCCACAAAAACTCATCAGCTGCATTTCAAGCTCAGAGCCATTTTAAGTCTTTATGCAGCTGGCTAAAAATCCTCACATATTATGACAGTTTGTGAAATTTTGAATTCCAGTTTGAATTTCTGAATTCCCTGTATGGTTTTGTTTATAGTGATAGTGATAGCTCTGTTTATTTTTCAAAAGGTTACCAGAAAGGCCAACTTTAGAGAGTGCATATAAATACAGCTCGGACTCAGCAGGCTGAGAAATGTGTCCAACACAGCAGGGTGCAGAAGGGAAAAGGTCAAGTAGGGTGTTACAGACTCATCAGAGAAGTCATCTTCAGGAAACATTATGAATGCCTCACATATGTGAGCTAGCTAAGGTCCTCTCTGTAACCACTTGCTTATAAATCTATAGCATAGAGAACAGAAAAAAGATCAAGTAAGGTGGCAGAGGGAAACCCAGCGCTAAGTGAATTCCTGGCCAGGAAAAAAAACCAAAACAACATTATTGTTCAGTTGAGTGAGTTACTACATATCAAACAAGCAGGTGTAGGGACCTTGACACATGATAAGAGATCTTTATTTGCATGCTTGGTGAGGAAGCAAGCAAAACCTTGGAGAGACTGCTGTCAGCAATGGGATTCAGACCTGCTGGCGGTGGTCGAATGCCTGTACCAGCCTCCAATCCAGGTCTGGGAGATGCCCAAGCAAAGGAACTTTGCAGCTCACAGCTGCTGTGGAGCAAAATAATTCCTGTCTGGCAGTGAGAAAGTTCTTGTGCTTTAAGAAGTGCCTCTTAGAGGAGCTGCAGAAGGGGTGAAAAGGAGGGAGACCTCCAGTGAGCTTTTTCCTTTTATCTTGTTGATGAACCAGATGTCAGGAGCAGCAGAAACCAAATGAGGAGTATGAAGATTTTAAGAATCAGATTGCTAAAATGTAATGAAAACTGAAGCCAAAAACTAGGCCTGGACAGAACAGAGCACCAGAGTGGAAAAACAAGCACTAGAGGAGCTTAGCCAAAAGAGGAAATAATAATAAAATAAGCAAGCTCAGTTCTTCAATTCAAATTCCAACTTCATGCTTCCAGGATAATGCACTTGAAGAAATTGAAGAACTGGCATTAAGTTTCTTTGTAGCTGCAGCTGCTCACAGTTATCTGCCTCTGTGCTCCCTGGCAGGCAGCACTGCAGCACCAATAGCCTGCAAATTTCCCAGGATGTGAGAAAAGGGCACCAAGAATGACTAATGGATCCATCATGAACTCGCACGTGCCAGCAGACACACGCCAGGTGCCTCACAGGTAGGATCCAGCTAGAGCACTGCTGCATCTCACAGCTGCAGCCTGCAACTGCTCTGTGTCAAGTCACTGGTGATGGGGGACATGTAATGTTCCCTCTGAAAGCCCTACTTGCTCAAGCAGGGCTTTCTGGTCTCTCTGGAGGGATGCTGCTGAGCCTGTATTTTAATTGGCTTTCAGGTCCCATGATACATCAGGCAAGAAGACCTCACTCTGGTATGTTGCACTACATCTTTGCCTCTCCAGAGTACTGTCATTTTTCAGGGCAAATGCCAATAAAAAGGGCATGATGTCAGGCATTCCATCTGCAGGATGTGCTGCACTCCTCTGTTCCCAACCACAGACTGATGGACGCTGCTGCTCCATCACTCCCAGAGGGAGCATTACAAATCCTTTCAACACCCATCCCCCCAGTTTCAGTAAAGATCCACTGACACTTGGTGGAAAAAACAACATTGTATTTGATTTACAATTAACAGGATTTACAAATAATGAAAAAGAAACAGATTAGCCATGAAATTAGGATGCCTTTGTTGATGAAAGAATAACTGGCAAAGCACCTTCCTGTAGAAGTCATATAGCTCAGTCCTAAACAGTATAAAATAACTTACAGCTCAGGCAGGTTCAGGAATGATTATAGACAAATGCAAGAAGTCGAGTACAAAACAAACAAAAAATGGTTCACAGCCTACTGGGCAGGAAACCAGTTCTGGTGAGGCTTTTGATTTTCAGAAACTGAAAGGAAGGCCCACTGACAAATACTAGGAAATTTTCAAAATGGGAGAAAAAAAAATATCAACAGACAGTAAAAGTCAGTGTGTGACAACCTACCAGGCAGGGAGAGCGGGCGGCAGACACTGCAATAGCTTGCTGAGAGTCAGCAGAGTCCGGGTGCTTGGCAGGACAATGAACGAAGGAGTACAGATGGCAGCACTTCATTAAAATGCTACTTTACTGCCAAAAACTTGCAAGACAAAGAGAAGTAAAGTTCTCTGATGTGCAATACAGCAATTTAAGAAGACGTACCTAACTTTTCGATTTGTACGGAGCTTACCTATATTGTAAACACACACTTTCTGACAAGTTATTTCAATTTTCTTTGCTATGGATTATAGTGTGTATTCAATCAAATGCAGCATTCCAAGGCTCAAAACTGACCGAGTGGTTTTCAATAGATGGGTATATGATTTTTCCAATATCATACTAGTATTTTACATCACAGATACAATAAAAACAAGTGGTGGTATTTCTAGGACAGTTCCAAGATTCAAATAAAAAATCATCAGAACCATTCTAAAATAGGATATTATACATAATCAAATCATGTTAAACAGCACACTCTCGGCAAGCAGCTAATTACAAGCATTCTGCTGGTCATGTTTTTCACACAAAAGTCATTCAATAGCACATAAATACTTATTTTTCTGATCTGCTTCTTTTTACAAAACCATTCATCAGATTCACAGAATTAGTACAAGTAAGGCACATTAGCATATATCATAAAACTCACAATAATAACAAAGAGTTTTAAAGTTTTAAGGACTATTTCCTTCTTTGCAGTGATTTCTGAACCGAACGAGACTTCATCAGTAGAACTCTTCTACGCTCACATTACTCTTATTTCTCTCACAGCCAACTGTGGTGGGTGCAATACTGTGCATCATCATCAACATAAAGAATTAAATTTAGAACCATGTGTGGTAGCAAACCCCATTTTTAGATCTTGCAGAGAAATTGGACACTTTGTTCACTGTGTTCATTATGAGCACAGACCAAGTTTTAGAGCTCTATGGAAGTCAATTTCCAGTTATGAAAATAAGAGGGGATATTGCATGTGTCTCTGAGAATGTTATTGTTTTCCTAGTACAAATATTGCTTAAGGTAGAAAGGATGCTATAGTATTGAATTTACTTGCAAAATGAATCCTAAATGCTGATGTCTCCGATTCTACTAAATCAAATGAACGATGGGTTTTCTTCTTCCACCCCCCACCCTGCCCCAACCAAAGGACTCTCTTTCCCACGGAAGATTCATTTACACACAACACAGCTTTTAATTAGAAGCATAATTTACAGTAAAAATTCTTTACATTACACCTCTGCTATCAAAAAACCATGAAATCTTTCATTTAAAGTTGTAATTATACATTAAAAAATAGAACACTATTTCCTTAACAGGAAGAATGAATTTGAACATCTTCAGATCAGATTTCTTTATTGCGGCTTTTGAGTCAAAGGTCAGTCACTTTATTCTCTAGCGCAGCTGCTATTTGCTGTAAACGGAAGGCAAGCTGCATTTTTTGTGCAGCTGGATCCTCTTCAAGTGCATTTATAATCTGGAAGATATAAACACAGAAAGTTTAGAATAATTTAGCCCAAAATATATGACATACTTCCCAGACCAAGTGTTCGATACTACTTTGGTTGTAAAGAGTCTTTTGCATTCACTCTGTACCAAAGTCCATTTATTAGGCCCTGTGTTCTATTTTTTCCCAAAGACAGTAAAAGTGATTGTCTCTGTTACTTTATCTAAGTTGCTGTAATGTTTCCCATTATGTTGGCATACAAGCAAATTAATAGGTAGTACTTTATCTTGTAAAATATTACATTCCAAGATTGAGCAGGCAGGGCAAGAATTTCCTTGGAGCTATTTAAGAAACAGTGCTTTTACTTACAATGCACCCTACAAACCTTAAGGGTCATTTACCATCAGTAATTATATCCCATACCCATGAGCTTTAGTTATGAGAAGCTCCTGGGTGGTCCATGCACAGGCATATGGTAGGACAGTGCAAGGTCTCCTGCGTCTGTAGGCAGTATGAGCAATAAAGCCAGCAGCTCCCTTTTGGCTCTCGCCAAGAAGTGCCAAGATTCTGGCCCAGCACAACATAGTTCAGGAAAGCAAAGAGCTCCTCAGAGGAGCCCCCAGCATCCTACAACCTCTGCTGTACAGAATATATATAAGAGGATATGACTCTTAAGACACAAGGGATTTGAAAATAAGAGCCAGTAAAGGTCAGCTGTTATGAGAAGGCTTTTCTTCAAATAGAGTTTTTTAGGGCTTCCCAGATCAAATTCAAAAGGTTTTGAAAGGTTTTCATTTCCATCATCCTGTAGGAAAACTTTCCCACCAGCTATTAGATTTCTCCATTAGAAAAATGTGTTACATGACAAAACCATTCCTTTTCTAGAACTGGCTTTATTAATAAAACTCTGACAGTGTAATCAAGAAGAAACCTTTAGCACTGCTTGAATACTGTATAAACTTGCAAGTACAAGGACTGGGAAAATGCAGTTAGCCTGTCACTACCTGTGGTTCTTATTAGTTCTTGAACATCCCTGACAATGGAGATTAATGCAGTCAAAATCAATCTAGCCAAAAATTTCAATTTGAAGGGCTGGTATAGTGTTTGCATTTCCAACACTGGAGCAAATTTGTTTAGAAATAATTATTTAAATGAATTTGTTTTTAAAGCGTGAAAATATTTTTACAAGACAGACTTAATAAACACTTATTGCAGTATTTAAACTGGGCCTAGTTTAATTTGATATTGTTTCCTTAATTTAAACAATTATATCTAGCTGTAACGCCTCAAATCTAGACTAAATAATTCATGATTATCTCTACTGGTGAATACACCCTTTATATAAATGTGGACCATTAGAATGTACCCACTTAGTCATTGTCAAGCCCTGCAGAGATGCAGAAGGTACAGCACATGCTGGGAACCACTGTGTCAGTAATAAAGACAAGGGCAGCTGCAAAATGTTCCAATTTATGCAAATTAAAACATTTTCATGGAAAATAAATAAGCTTGATTAATTTTACTGAATGGTTCTTGACAGATTATCTCCACAATTCTGAATTAGCAGCCTTTTCATCAGATGCCCCTCATTGTTACACAGTGATGTACATGGAAGGAAAGAGCTGCAGCTACATACTGGGGTGTGCTGTCCTGCCACTGATGAAGTCCCACAGGCTGGTGACTCTGCCTGAGGTGTGGATGAATCAGGGATTTACAGTTCATCTGTCATTCAGGGTCCCTGAGTGTTTTTGTAAGAGGTCAAACTACGGACACATTTGGGAAGGTGCTGAAAGCCAGTTTAGCACTGGGGATGAGGGGTGAGGGAATGCCACAGGGTTGGCCTACTACCTCTGTCTGCTTCTCCCACTGATCATAATTGCAAGACTTCTCAGGGTGATTTGATTTTCCCTGCTTGCATCTGTTTAAAAGCTGTGACAGGCTGGCTGCTTCTGTATAAAGCAGCTGCAGTGAAGGATGCGACTCACTGTCTTTAGTGCTAAATGTAAGTGAAAACATGAACTATGCTGAGGTGCAAGACTAACCAAATACAGCTCACATGTGCTGTGCTTCTTTTTGATTCAGCATCTGTTCTTACTTGCTTTAATTCTGAGAGTTTTCTGGAGGCATTCATTTCCATGGAAACCTTTGAATAAAAGTTTCCTTCTCTCTTTTTGTTTTCAGATTAAGTTTGGAGAGCCATAGCCACAGCCCAGCTACTCTGGGATATTCTTTGTCTCCCTTTCCACAGTGTGAAAAACCTAAGAAACTTCTTAAACTGAAGCTGTGAGCCTGCTTTTGAATCAGGCTACATTCAACAGTTACTCTACTTTGGTTTACCTTAGGCAGGGACTTCACTTGGCATGGCAAAACAGGGATGGTACCATGCACAGAAGTTTAAGGAGTATTTTAACTAATAGAAAGGACATGGCTCCAATTCCTACAAGCAAAACAAGTTTAATGGATTGTTCCTAATAAAAAAGCACACTGTCCTGAAACCTGATATAGCTCTGATGACTTTTTCTTGGTGACATTCTTATATACTTAGTAGGATGGTGGAATGGAAGAGAAATTATTTTTAAATTTATTTCTCTTTCACATCTTGTTAAACTATCTCTTAAACATTCCCTACCAAAACCAGATAGCCATAATGAAATTGTTTATTTATTCTTATAACATTCTCATGACCAGTGTAATTGCCAAGCAGGGTATACAACTGCAAGGTTTTTGTTCAGCATTGCTTTACCTGATTATTCAGTGAAATCCAGAAGTCACTCCTTTAGACTAGTGTTAGCCTTCATAACCTTTTACCATTGATATTAAATGATGAAAACAAAAGCCATAACTTACCTCATCATAGTATTTGTTAGTGTACTGGTAGAGTTGGTGTAGAGCCACAAGCGTGTTTAAGGAATCGGTATGTGCCTGTTAACACAAGCAGGCAGCAAACATGTCAAAATAGCGTCACACAGCTGAAAGTTATGCACATGCACAACTGTTGGGTACAACTGACAAGATTTCAAGCTCTGTGTTTAACTTTTTAAAAATGACAGGGCAGAGAAAAGGAGTGAGAAAACTTTTGTTTGGTGATTTTTAGATCAAGACTTTCCCTCTGGTATTTTTCCAGCCTGCCCACAGCTCTTAACATTGGAGGTGGAAGATATTTTGAACTCTGCATATCAAACCACAGGCTACAGCTCAAACATCTGTTAGCAGCATGGGTGTGAAAAGCTAAAGTATTTACTCAGTACAATCTACATATAGTTGAGATATTAAACATTAGCTCTGACACAGTCATCATGGGTGTTTGAAGTCTTTTCTTCATCTCTTTTTACATCCTGGAAATTATTCACACCCCACTACAGCAAAGGTATAACTCATCAATATCATGAGCACATGTACATTTGGAAAAAGCCACCTTAATCATGAAGATAGAAAGGTGTGTGTGTGGGTGTGGTGAGAAAAGAGAGAGAGAAAGTACTTCAAATGAAGCAGGAAATAACCCTTCCATTACCTCATCTTCCCCCTGCCCCCACACATATGACTTATTTAGGGAATGTGCTCTACCTGTCTGAACAGATGTTCTTCATTCAAATGTGTAGGACTCAAGTCTCTAGCTACGCCTTTAGTCTTTTAAGTTAGTTAAGAAAATGAAGAATTGCAAAATATTGCTACTGGCATAAATGATTACCCAAGGGATAAAGCAGCAGAGAAACATCCATCTTCCCTTGCTCTATAAAAGTCACTTTTAGAGCTGGTCAAAATTTGCAGTGTTCAATCACTCCTTCCATATTAATTTTTATCATAATTTATAATGAAAAGAGAAAGGAAGAACATATCCTGCTGATGTTAAAACATTATATTGAATTTACTTTTAATCACCAAACGTTGTAATTTTATATACATCTCAATTTATGTAATAAATAAAATGAACTGTAAAATGAAATGTCACTGCAGATGAGTTTTGTAGTGAATGACTGAAAATAGAAATGCTCTCATGAGGATGTTGATCTGCAAAATGTTAGGTCCTAAGGGCACTGAAATAAACAAACCGCAAAAAATTCCCCAAACATCCTCCTTACGCTAGAACTCTTCAACTAAATTAAGCAAATGAGCAAACCAGCTGGTAAGTACACTGCCTTCTTGCTCAGGCCAAACAACATCTTTAGGACTGGTGAGGGACTCTCCTGGTTCTCCAAGTTAAATACAGTGCTTCAAAGGCAAGAGCCTGCTCCAGCTGCGCTGAGCTGCAGAGCAGACAGGCTCTCTCAAGACTGAAGCAGATTTTGTAATGACTTTGTCCCACCCATCTCCAGCCAAAGTCCCAGATAGCAACCACCCCACTCAGTTCCTCTGCACGTGAGGTAACCCAAATAACAGACAATGCAAAAACTGCCACTGAGCAAGATCTTGGCATGATGTACTTCTCACATGCAGCATAAAGCAGAAGCATTTCCCCTGTATAGACAGTTCTAAAATATGCTATACTTAATGTTCATGCCTCTTCTTTAATTTCTGGAATCTAATTTTTGCTGTGGTAGCACTGTGAATTCAGTCACTCGCTATCAGTATGAGCAATGCTAAAAATTCTCTATATGCTGTGGAGAGAAAGCACAGTTCAAGAGTGCTATAATTTTTACACATTAGATGTGAAAAAATCCAAACACTGAGCTCTATCCCCTGAATAACTCAGATCATTAGTGACAATAAGGATTCTTGGTTCCATTCAATAATCAACATTTCAAAGGTCTGACAGGCATGACTACAATTAACAGGAATATTTCAGGAGTATAAATCATCTGATATTTGCACATACAAAAAACCCCATTTGTTGAGATAGAAAGAGATGACAACAAAAACCAGTGCTACGCTTGGCTCCAATTTCACGACAAAAAAGGGATTATATTCTTACCCTAGAAATCTCTGCTAGATGGGTATTCATGTCTTGATCACTCACTGGCACCATCTGACGAATACCTTTGTAGTAACTGCAAGAGATTAAAAAAGATTTTCAGTTAGGTAAAATAAACTGTGTCTTTTTGGTAATTCTGCCATTATTTCAAATATGCTTCCTTATTTACACAGGAGATACTCTACCACAACAGACCAATGATTCCTTCTGAAATCCTACCTTCCAACATTAGTACTTTTGCAGTAGAGGTAAATCATACCTAATTGTACAGGAATGTACAAAAATGTATTTAAAAAATCTATAATTGTAGATAATGATTATTTTAGGTCTTAAAACTGGCAAGAGTTTTGTTCCATGGCAGATCTTCTATGATATTAACAGAATTTTCAATTAGTAAATGAATAAAGTCAGAAACAGAATAGGAAAAAAAGTGTTTCTGAAAATGTTTTCAGGATTTGGTCTCTATTGAGTTATGAAAGTGTAGCATTTGTTAGACAGATTGTGTGGGTAGCAACTATGACTGCAGAAAACAGCATCATATTTTCTCCTGAATAAATCTATTCATCTGTCTGTACAGACAAGAATATGCACTTGGTCATAACAGAGCTCCATTTCAACTCTGCCAGTGGGATCCACCAAGGGGATCTTAAAACATTTGGCTGTAAAATTTTTAATACTTGACAGCTGACTTTGACTATATCAGCATTCTCTTTTCCTCTTACATAGGTTTAAAATACTAACAACTGAATAACCATGAAAAAGGCTGATACTTACTCTTCCACCATTTTCTTATAGTTAGAGATTTCTTTTGCATAAAGTAATTTATTACTTGGAGAATCCTGAAAAATTTAGAATACAGAAAAACATATTTATTTAGGAACATTTCTAGGAAGCAAAAGAAAGTCAAGAATGTAAGATCAAGCCTTTATATTTACATACACTTGAGCTTTACAGATATTAACATTTGGATACTCATTAGCATTGGTGGCAATATTTCATAAAAAGATGATTACACATGATACATTTTTACAAATGTATCAATGCAAGGTGATAATAAATTATTGGTGGGCCTGAAATAATCAGTCCTTAAACATGCTTTTTTATACAAAGCAGTTGCTATTTTCTCCTTTTTCAATAGTATTAATTGGCAGACTACACAGAAATACTGACAGTTCACCAACCTGTAAAGTGGTGAAATGTTAACTTCATTATAAAACTAAAAAGAAATGATCATGGCTGTTATCTCCTCAGAGAATGAGCATTGTCTGTGAGGATGCCCTTTGTCTCGTCAGGCATGAGCATAGTCAGGATGTAGAATGCAAATCACTTACTCTGCTTAATTTGTGCTCTGTTCTTGTGCAAGCATCCATGAAAGTCTGTGCAATGACTGACAAGGAAGCATCCACTACTTCATGAACATGAACATCAAAGATGAAATGGGGATTTTTCAGTATGTTTACCCAGAATCTAAGAGGCAGGCTGCAAAGCAATGAAAGAGATAAATAATCCTTTTTACACAATAAATATTCTACAACAAGAAAATCACATGAAATTAAGTATGGGGTATGGGCTTTGCATTTTGATCTCCTCACAACAGTGATGTTTAATTTTATATTTGAGCATTTACCCAAGCTTGTCTGGGTTCCATGCCTAAACCCCAACTCTTTACATCTCTCAGAAAAACTCATACGAGAAGCATCTTGAGTGCCCCAAAAGAGCAAGGAAGGATGTATGTGTGGTAAGAGAAACTGTCAAGTAGTATGTATTAGATTTTGTGATTTGACAGGAAAATCTAGTCCCATTTACCTCTTGCTCTCTTCTTCTCTGAGGAAAATAAAAGTAAAGCATGGTAAATCTGCCAGTTACAATCCCATAAGTAAACTGGTTTGATTTTTTGCCACTTCTAGACTTACAGGGAATCTTTTTCACCACACAAACATATTATCTCAGTTAAAATGATTCTGAAGATTATAAATGAAATTTACTTTGATTTGTGATAAGAGTGCTAGTATATACCTGGGAATTATACTCTTATTTTTCTGCAAGTCATACAAGTATGACTCTGGTCATACCATACCTGTTTGTTTTCCAGATGTGAATGGTATCTTCATCCTTGATGTCATGTTTTTCTGCTTGCTCATCAAGGAAGTCAAAGAAGTACTTCACAGCTGGTGGCACCACATGGTTTGAGTTGAGCACACTATGAAAGAAGTCATCTACAAACTGCTGAAGTGTCCCCTAAAAGAAAATTTAAAAAAGTCAGTTACATTCGTGTTACAAGCTGAACTCAGCATCTTTCATTCCTTTGGACATAATCCAGCTGCAGTCACTGATGGCCTTTATCCTGAGTGATAAGAGTGATAAAAAGCAAACAATTTCTTAGAGTCCTTTACTGCCATCACAGTAAAGACCTTCTAGAGCACAATTTTATGTTCTAGAGTCAAAGGTGGTGACTTCACAAGAGATTCTATGGTATGCACAGAGAGGTGTGCCTTCTGCTTGACAGAAGAAGCAGAAATTGGTTGCTACATTTACCCTTCAGGGTCGTTGTGCACATAAAATAATTTTTAGCCACTTTTTAGTGGTTTTGCAGCTTCCCACATCCAGTTTTTCTGACACCAGAGCACTGCAATTTTTAGAGTCTGAGAGGAAGAAGTGCCAGTGAACATTTCCCATTTTGTTTAGGGCAAGCACATGGGCCTTATCAGACACCCAGTCTGACTCAGCTTCATGAGATCCATGGAGCCTAAGGAGTGAAGTGTCCAGAAGAGCTGTGTCCTTGGATTCTGGCATCTGCCTGGATCTTAGTAATGGCAACTTCAGAGACTGTTCCCTTGTTTTACAGAGGACCCTGTTGAGGCCACACAGAGTTCATCCCCAGTCAACTGATTGGCCCTACAACACGTTTGAAGGGCTGTGTCCTCTTTCCAACCATGACTCCAGCTAACAGCCTCCAAACAGTGAAGGGAGCCAGATGGCAAGGAGCTCCAAGACATTCTGCTGTCAGGCAGAACACACAAGTCCCAGGGTTGAAGCGCTAGCTGTGATCTTAGCTGTAACACCTCACCAACATTTTATGAGTCAGTAAAGATCCAGACTAGTAATAATCTATGAAATGGCTATTGGGAATACAAAGCAGTAGCTTTTTTAACAGAAAAAGGGATGCAAGCATCTTTTTGGCTCTTCATCCTGAGTCTATATCATCTATCCAAAGACTTTCCTTTGTATACACTTCCACACTTGTACAAGTGGCCTTAGCTGGAGCCAGACTGACTTCATTTTCACCAAAGGAGCCTGGCATTGTGGTCATTAAACACATTATTGTAAATTCTTTCTCCAAGGAGAAATGTTTCAAAATATTATTTTGTCATAATCAATTCTGCAGTATAGCCACTAAAAATACTCTAAAATTATTATTATCATTTGGAAACTTTTTGGGGGGGGTTTTACTGGAACATTGGTCACATATGAGAACAGGGAAATATACAGCTCTGTAGCAGTTTATAAAGCATTCAGTTCAAAAGAAAACCCAACATAGTATTATCTAAACAGGTGGCACAGAGCAGAATATCCATCTTTGTCTTGCAAGGAAAATCCTTATTTAACGATCACGTAATCATGGTTCTCAGCTTTGATCAGGAGTTGTACTTTATCTCTTTCCCAATAATGTTCCTCAGGGCATATTAATCACTTGAAGCCCTGAACACCAGCTTGTATGTACATGACAGATATTCCAAACTGCAGCTGAATGCGTGACTAATATTTGAATCTACTTCTCAGTTGTATCTCAAAATCTGTAGAAGTAAGGTGTAACCATAGCACATCTGAGCCCTACCTTCACAGAAAGAAGTCTGGTCAGGTAGATTTCTGTAATAGCTTTGGTCCTCTCTTTTTCTTTCACACTGCCCCGCTTTGATTTACCTTCATCCATTTCATCCACTGGCCGGACTAGATGCCAGACCTTATTTTCATCTTCCAGGAGTGCATGCCCTAGAAACAGTAATTGCAATAATTATAAAAAACACCCAACCCCAAAACAGCAACACAAAAGTAATCATATACATATATACATTTCCTATCCTTAACACACTTGTCCTCTTGCCAAGGAGCTCTAGATTACTTTGTTCCTGTCCAACCTATACAACTCGAGTACTAAACGTTCAGTGGCACAGAGGTGAAAAAACTTGCTTTTGTCAAGACCAAAGGGAGAGGAAAGAATCAAACAACAGGAAAACTCCTATTTGGTCACTGTCCTGGTTCGAGCCAGGACAGGGATAATTTTTGCAGTAGCCAGGAGGGGTCGTGGCTGGGACATGGAGGTGGTTCTATATCACCTCATGTCATTGTCATGGTGGGGAAAAAGGAGTCTCCTCTGGGAAGAAGGAGTTCCTTCCAGTGGAGTAAGTGTGGAGGGAGCAGTGGGCTAATGCCAGTTTCAAGCTGGAGGGAGCAGTGGGAGTAGCATGATAGAGGGAGCAGTCAGGTACTGTCTGTTGTTGGGGGTTTCCATGGTGAGCAATAATGCTTCTTTTCTTGTATCCACTGTCATTAGTTTGTTTTTTTCTCATCTCATTCCTGTTTCCAGTAAATTGTTGTTATCTCAACCCATGATTCCTACCTTTTGTGTCTCCCATTGTCCTTCCCATCCCTCTGTAGGGGAAGGGCAGGTGGAGGGGGAAGTGAGCAAGCAGTGCATGGCTTGGAGTAGTAGAAGACTAAATTAGAGAAGACCATTCCTAAATCATGATAGTCATGTAAACACAGTATGTATATGTTTTGAGGTTCACACAATCAAATTCTTTATGTCTTTCAGAATTCTTGAAGACATGATCAAGTTACAGAGTCCTAGCTAGGTCTGACCCCATAGCTGCTACAGAAGCACCAATTGCAGCCTGCTCCTGGTACAACCCTTTTTCTAGGTAACACCATTCACATCTTTACCACAGTTGCTGAGGTCAAAGTATGGTGCCTCTGTTCTAACCTTTTTTTTATCAACATTTGATAAGCACTGCTTCACTTTGTAGCTGAGTGGAGGAAAAATACATCCCTTCACTGAGATGACATGAACTCCAAGCAGCCAGAGGTAATGACTGAAGCAAATTCATATTCATTATAATAAGATTTTTTAAAAATTTTGTTTGTTGGTATTCACAGTTTAAACCAGAGGGAGAGACTCACATCAAGTCTGTTACAATAAAGCAAGAAACAGATTTTCCATCCTTCCCAGTTTGTTATTGTAGCAAATTTGGATGGTAATGACAACTCATCTGGTAACAGTGCCTCAGTGTGCTACCTGCAGCTTGGCCGTGCACCCGGTCCCAGGGCTTGGACCAATGATCACACAGTGGATAAAAGTAGTTTTGCATTTCAGCATCAATATTATTGTTCTGACAAACTCCATGCCTAAGGATCTTCTGTTACAGACAGTTTAAAAGAGATTATACAATTGTTTTAACTTCCCAGTAATATTCCTTGAAAAGGGTTTCTGTGTCACTTTCAAATTCCGTGGTTTTGTTCATTCTTCCTTTCATTCCTGAACTTTTGCATCTACTTGGCATAGCCCCTAAAATCAGTGGTGCTTTTCCAGTGGAAGTTATTGATTCAGCACATTTAAAATCATTGACATCTTAAAAATATGAAAGTTTTTTTTCCTGTAAAAATTGTGATTCAGCCCCAGTGTACAAATTATTTTGCATTCTGCTAAGTTTTATGCCTTAATATACACCTCTAAGACAACCTAATACCAGTTACAGCACAAAATACCAGTTTTTAATTGCATTAACTTTGACCATAATAGTTTATTAACTAAGTTCCTCAACAGCTACATTGAATTTCCCAGCTTGCATGTACATTCAATATTTTACATCACAGGGGAAAATAATATTTAAGAGTAATTTGGCTAAGCCAACACTTTTGTGTGAATCTACTTTATATATTCTCATGAAAAGCATTAGTTATGCAGTCTTCTGGGACATTTACTTCTTTTTAACAAGGTAGGGAAGAAATATAAATCCCAAATTAAATCACATTGTCCTTCGAGAGTCCTTAATTCAACCTGGAAGTTGAATTCATGTGAATGAAGCCAGAAAAAATAGAAGCTATCACTTTATTTTGAAGCGGTTGTGATTTCACAATAGATGCCATTCATAGCAATCATCTGCCAGTACAGTAAGAACCACTGCTGGGCATGAAGCATGGAATTTCTTTTGCAATCCCTGTTATTTACTTTACTTACAAATCATGCAGTTAGACCAGAAACTATATTCCAGCCTTATGTCAGTTGTTTGGTACACTGCTTCCTCCTTTGAATCAAAGGAATTTATTCTCTCTTTGCCCTCCTGATGGTATTTGGTCCAGTTTAACTTTGGACAGAAGAAGAAACAGCTAAAGGGGTTTCCACTGAGATTACTGGCTCTTACATGCAGCTGAGTTTGTTCTGTGTTTGTTTAGCAACAGCAGAATTGGCTACTAGTGGAACAGTAGTTATTTCATAGGAAAGTAAGGATTAAGAGACTACAGCTCAACCAGATGAACTTCTGCTACCCGAAGATCTCACTTCATTGCTAAAAATAGCAGGAAGAAAGAGGAAGAGAAATTCAGAACATGGACCAACAAAACATGTTAGCAATATGGTTGCTATGAGAAAATAACAGTTCAATGAGATAACATTTTCCTCAATGGGAAAGTAGGAAATGAAGAAAAAAAAAAAGATAGAGGGAAATACTTAGTTTTTATTTCCTTAGTCATACTAAGCATCAAGCTGTAAGCAGGAAGATGATTGTGTCCAGGGGGTCAATTGCTTCCCCCTGAGCTCTTTGTCTTGGCCCTTGGTCATTCTTTGGCCAATACAATAATTATTGGGGTGTTGGGGAGAGTGTAAATGGCAAAAATAGACTGTGCTGGCTAATTATAGTGGTAGGAACCATGATGTAAACATCAGGCAATGCAGCCCCTTTCCCCTTGTGTGACCTGCAGCAAATTATTTTCTTCCAGTCTCCCCTACAATGAATACTGCTCCACGATGATGAAGGAAGGGTTGCCCTAACAGATCTGCTAATCATTATTTCTGATCTGCAACCTTGTGTCTATTTTTATTCATAATTAAAAAAGGAAAAAAAAAAGAAAAAAATCAAACCCAAATAACCCCAAACAACCAACCCAAAACCCCTTCCAAAAAAACCACCTCAAAACAAAACAAAAAAACAACCAAAAAAACAACCAAACAAAAGAAAACAAAACCAAAAAAAACCCAAACCTAAAAATATCAGGAAAAACCACCCCAAATAAAAGAATGTGTTGCTTTGGTTTATAGTTCAGTACAGAAATAGTAGCATGAAATCACTGGAACCATTCTCCTCCTTGATACAAATTAGTAACTGCATTTAATGTCTCCAGAAGCAAAAGATGCTGTATTTAATTTGTCACAATCTCCAGCTTCCAGTATCTCCCTGTTAGAAGCTCTAAATAAAAGCAGCATAGAAGCAATGCCAGGTTTTAGAGCAACATCTCTGAACATGGTTTTACATTTTCGGTCGGTGCAAAGCCTCCTACTTTGGCTGACAGTCAATGGCTTCAGCTGACACTTCTCAATGCAAAAGGTGCAAGTTAATGAGACTGAATAAAAGGAAATCCACTTTGTCACAAGCCTCATTTATAGTCAGGATAGGATATCTGTTTATTCAGACCCTGTAAATCCCTGTGCCATATAAATGTGTATGTGTGGGAGGGGAAGCCTCTGATCCTCTCCTCTCCCTTTTATACACAGTGTCTCACAAATCATGGTCACAGCAGGCTCTCACTTTGTACCAGCTTTATAACAATTTATAGCTTTCCAACAGAACAAGTTGGCACCGGATAGCTCTGTGGACCTTATAGTGCTGAAGAAAGCAGGGTAGCTTGGAATGAAACACAGTCATCCCAAACTTGTACACTACCACGGTGTAAGACAGGTGTGGAGAAGAAATACGGTGGAAGCTGTTTGCATTTGATACTTTGGAATCTGAATTCTCTGCAGACTTTTCTCTCTCATACGAGGGCCCTTGTGTGACAGCACTGTCCCCAGAAGTCTGCTTTTCCTTTACAGTTTAGTATGTCACACAGATAACTGAAGAATTCACTCTGGAGTACAGATTATGCTTGTTCAAAGAGCTTCATCATACTGAATCATATTGAGTGATATAATTGGCAAAGAAGGAGGAAAGGAAAAAAACCTAACCCAAGAAAAAAAGAAAAACATGTGATCTGGTCCTCTACTGCCTGCCACAGGGGTAGAGAGGTGAGGAGGATGAAGATTGTCAGTCCAGAACAGAAGGCTGACCACTATTCTATATTAAGAAAGCAAAGCAAGTTAAGGGCAGGCTCCATTCACAGTCCACTCCACTTCTTTCAATCCACTCCACTTCTTTAGAGGTGAGGAGGCTATAGCTCCAGCCAGCAGTGCAACCAAACTGAACAGGGACTAGGAATCAGCACCTTGCCTGGCTGCACTCCACTGCCTTCTATGTTAAACTGGATGGCTTTTTAAGTTAACACATTGGGTTGGCACCTGCTGTGACAGAACAGTCACTGCTTGGCCAGCTATGCCAGGCAGTTGGAATAAAAGGTTGAGGATAGCAGCAGCCATGTAGACATGACCATTAGAAGACTTTTTCTGGTAGAAAAAGTCTCAAAAGAAAGAATCCAGGAGGACAGAGTAAAAAGTAAAGAGTAGGTAATTCTGCCCATCTTAATTTCCTGTCCAACACTCAAAACAAAGGAAAGTCTGAACCCTTCTGCTAAATAGCCATATATGTCAGAGCTATCAGCTGAGACCCATTTTTTTGAAAAATGTGCATTTCTGGCATATTATTTCCAACCTGTTTAACTGCCCAGCCCTCAAAACGTATTAAATTTAAGATCAGTAAATCTGTTTAAAGGAATGAAACTATTAGGTGAAGTAATGGCCTTTGCAATCAGTGCTAGACAGAAAAGCATATCAAATGAGTTCATGGGAGGAAGAATGATCTCAACAATTATTGTTCCATAAATCTAACTTCTACCTCATGTAAAATAACTGAATATAAAGATAAAATCCAGAGAAACTGAACATTTGAAGTCAGTAAAGGAAATACATGTGACAAGGAACATATATTCACAAGTAAATATTGCCATAAAAATCTGAGCGCATTCAAGGCTGTAATGGATATTGTGTCTCAAGATATTTTGAAATACAGAAAATTGGTCTAGTCAGAACACTAACATGTAAAAGCTTTTAAGATGGGTTGCAGACTAACAGGTTGTTTTCTGTGTTGCAAAGTCCAGCATACTGTAGCAGACAGCAATACAAGAATTATGCAGCAGATGCATTAGTGATGTGAAAAAGAAGAAATATTACAAGGAAATTCCTGACACTCACTTATAGAGGATTGAAAACCTCAAAAAAGCAAAGGAATTGTGAAAAATGGTGCAGCTAAAGAGACAATATGCATGGAATAATCAAAGCCAATTAAAAAGCCCTGGGAAAAAACAAGTTAGCATAGCTGGTGAAGCATCATTCAAAAGGAAGGGAGACACAAAATCTGAAGGTACAGAGATGAGTTTTCAAGGCACCACAGTTGTAAGAAATGCTACAAAAAATTACATCAGATTCATTATGTCACAGAGAGGGGATCTAGTCTCCACTGTGGTTCATCTAGAACATTTAATTCTCAGTCTAATAATAAGTGAAAGAAATTTGAAGAGGAACATGAGTTAAGGCTGCAGAAAGGAGAAAAAGCGATAAAGTTCTGGGAACATGAAAAATACAGTTTGACTATAGATGTTGTGTGATTAAAAAACAAAATATGGAGGGAAATGTTTAATAAGAGTGCTTTCTATTAAGCTGGGGTATGGACTCACAGCAATTATGGTTAAAGTCCTAGGGTTTAAGACTTTTATAATGAGGGCAAAGAAAACCATTGCAAGTGTACAGTGGTTAACACACAACAAATAAAGCCTATATGGTGGGATTATCTAGCTCCATGGAAGTGCTTGATAAACAAAATGCAACCGGCAGCATCATTCTGTGGGTTTTGACTTCTAGTCATCTTGGGAGGTAGGGAAGCCACAAGATACTTACTTTCTCCTGGGACATCTTGCTGATTATCCTCTGGCTGCTGGGAAATTCCCATTTTTGATAAGATGAGGGTGGCACCATCTCGGACCTTTGAAAACACAGACACAGAGGGATTCTTCAAAGGAATCATGCACTACTGAACCTCTTTCTTAAACTGTAAACTGGGGTTTCTGTAATTGGTTGCAGGGAATCTATGACAAATGCTAACTTTCCAAGGCTTTCTCAGATACTGGCTCTGCAATTCAGAACAGACTCCCTCCCACTCTGTAAGAGATCCCAAAAACACCTCCTCTGAGATTACTGAAATACTAGGAGCACCATCGAGGCTTAAGTGGTCCCTTAACCTGGTGCAGGTGCCCTTTGGGCAAAAAAGGAGTTTACCATGGAGAATCAGACCTGTCTGTTTTCTCAGGGAAAACTAACCAACTTTTCTCTTTTCCAAACAGGATTAACTGATAGAAAGCAACAAATAGCATAAAAAGGAAAGATAAGTGGATTGCAAGTGCATGGTAGTGTGCACAGTATGAAACCTAAAACTGTCAGTACAGCAACGTCTATGTGCTCTCCTGATTGGGCTTCTGAACAAACCAGACCAACTTAAAACCTATTTAGCAGCACAGCAAGGACAAAGACAATTCTCAGGGGTAGGAACTGGTGAAGAAAAGCAAAGGTGAATATGAGACCTAGCAAAAAGTTCAGTGTTCAAAATGGAATTTGGATACTTCAATGCTGAGGAAATCAAGGTGCTGGCATTTAGGTTTTGTGTTTTTATATAAAATGCTTAGGCAGAATGTCTAGACTCAGCCTTTCACAGTCCAAACCTTTTACTGACTAGACCCAGACCCATGTTTTTCTTTTGATTCTTTATCACAGAATCACAGAATGGTTTGGGTTGGAAGGGACCTGCAAGATTTCCAACTCCCCTGCCATGGGCAGGGTCACCTTCCACTAGACCAGGTTTCTCAGAGCCCCATCTAGCCTGGCCTTGAACACTGCCAGGCATGGGATATCCACAACTTCTCTGGGCAACCTATATGTAGCACTGGAATTTCCCTCTAAACAAATAAAGATTTTAATTTTTTGCAAGAAAACAGATAACAGATGCAAACAACATTCTTGAAACGCCTTACATTATAATGCATTAGTGTGTTGATACGTTTCCATCTGCCATCTCTTTGGGATGTTAAATCCAAGTCTGAGAGGATCTGTGCAGTAGAACCTGGACGCCATTCTAATGGGTAATTAAAGTGAGAAAAAACAGGTTTTAACCATGTGCAAAAATAACTACTCAAAGAACCTTTTACAGACCCACTGACACATTGTGGAACATCAAAAGAAGTAATGTACCCCATGCCCCAATGTGTTTTAAAATTGCTTAATTGTTTGGTCTTTATTACAGAAGTTTGCATGAACTATTCCTAACCATGCATATGACTTCGGATTATCTTCCATAAAAACTTAAATTCCTTCTCAAAGAATTCAATAAATATATATACAATAAGATCTGCTATTGATCCAAGAAAGAGGATTTCAAGGAACAGAAAAGACATTTTTAGGGGAATTACTAGGGTTTTCTGAAGTGCAAGAATTCCTTCTTCTACTTTCAGATTAATGCAGTAATGAAAATATTGAAAAAATATCAATTGGAGCTTTTATTCTGAGTTTATTAGGCCTTTTAAGGAACACTATTTTTTTTTTTTGTCATGAAGAGAACAGCTATTTTGAAAGCCTTCAAGGAAGATGATTTTCAGAGACTAAGTGGTACATCATCTCCTAAAAGTGCAGCTCCTGTAAGTTATAATTCTTTTGAATAACCATAATAAAAGCAACTAAAAATCAGTACCAGTTTCTGAAATTACATCATTACTTCTCCATCAGCTAATTATCCATGCTGTCATTATCACATTAATTAGCACCTGAGATACTGACTCTGTCAGACATGAATTCATTTGTGCCAACAGTCATTAATGGCTCTTGCAATGCTGATGACAGTATAACAAAACTTTAGAAGTCAAGAAAAACTAACTGTAAGAAAACATTATTTTTTTAGGCATATTCAGATTGCTGCAAAATGCTGTATTTTTGCATTCAGCTGAACATGAATTCAGCTTAAAGAAAAAAAAAAAAACAAACAACAAAACAAAGAACAAACCAAACCATAACCAAACAATAAAATCCTCTTATAGACATTTTTTCAGAAAATGCAAAGTCACACAACAGGTCTCACCTGTTCCATACAGTATCACAAGTAACTACGTACCAAGAACTACACTGTCAGCTTTTGGCCATTGGGAACATGGCAGATTTCGATAG
Source organism: Cettia cetti (assembly GCA_013401135.1). Classification (NCBI taxonomy): domain Eukaryota; kingdom Metazoa; phylum Chordata; class Aves; order Passeriformes; family Sylviidae; genus Cettia; species Cettia cetti. The sequence continues at coordinate 51,345 of VZUI01040007.1, read as the reverse complement.
ACTTGGTCTATTATCTTTTCCTTTACTTGTGATATAGTATCACAGTTCAGCACTTTCACAGGTATGGAATCGTTTCCTCCTTCTTGCACATATACATTAACTGTCTGTGAAGAAAAGAATGTGCAGGGTTATTAAGGGAAATCACTGCTGAATTACCTCCGAATCTGTTTTTCTGGGTGATTTAAATGCAAACAGTATCTGAAATTCACCATGCAATGATTATTGCGCAGCAACACATATTTGCAATGGGAGTATGGATTATTTGAGGGATTATTTGCAAGATCTTTTGCTGTTATGCTGCCAACCAGCTATCATAATTCCAGTTAATTTCTCCCACTATGGCAAGACAGAAAAGATACAGAATAGATTTAATCATGTCTAATATGCTAATATTGTTCATTCTTGGGAGTTCATTAAAGAGAAACACACAATGACAAAGCAGGTGGACCACTGACTCCTTACATGCTTCACATTTAAACATAAAAAAGGCCAAGTATTGCAGTATTGCAAATTTCATGAGTTCCCAATAACAATTTGAACTGTTGAACTTCTAGAATATTATGTACTTTTGCCTTCATTTATGCTCTCTTCATGGCTGTGGTTTTTAAGATGAGCAGACTACTTCTGTACATATGGTAATTTAACAAGGCTCAACAGATGAGCAGAGAGTTGTTCAGCTCTCCAAACTTTACCTCCTGTTACCAGCTGTTCATTTAATACACACACACATACACATATGTATGTACATATAAAAGTAATTTCTATCATCTTATGTGTTTGAAAACCTCATTTACTGCCTACTGTTGTCATAATAACTCTAATAGCTCCAGGGACTACATTTAAGTAGCTTATACTAGTTCTAAAATATTACTGTTTTCTGATAGTATTGACATGGTTTTTTACGTTAAAGAGAATTTCTTGAAAGCCTGCAATTTGCTAAATCCAGAGTGATTTTTTTTGGAAGTAGTTTTGCTATGTAAATGTCAGTGTCAATACAGACAAAAGAAAATAAGAAAACCATGGCCAGAATACCTGCCCAGAAGGAAAAAAAAAAAATCAAATAACCCAAATAGATAATTGATTAGCTGAATCAGTACTACATCTCAGAGCCCTTGTGCATCTTTTGCCAGTCAGGTAACTTAGGAGGCCAGGCACATGTGAAGCACTGCAGCTCTCAGATACATATGGTGCTGCCAACCATAGTGCCTGAATTTATCATATCAGACCTCAGAAATAAACTTGCTTAGCTGGTATTTTGAAACAGTGAAGAAAAGCTAAGCCATACGGCAGTCAAATTAAACATGATTGCACTGTCCCTTGACAGAACACTCAAAGTAATCATGAGATTCCACCTTCCTTTTCCTATTAGCTTTATGGTAATTAGACATGATTTTGCTGCTGGTTCAGTATGCAGCATGTCAGTGTAACCAGTGATGCAAAACAGATTCATCTTTTAAATAAGAACAATTAGAGAGCAGACAACTGCTCTATGTTGTACTTACCCACCTTGTCTCACTTTCAGGCAGAAGTGAAGGAATTAACTCATGCTTTAACCTACATTAGTGCACAAATGCTCCCTAACTGTTCAGAGTAACCATAGTATCATCATCATGCCAAAGATCCCAAAAATAATGGCAATAGTACCCCCTCCACAATCTTTTATCATACTTATATACACATATACATACATCTCATCAACTTCCATGCATGCACATATATAAAATATTTGTTTGATGGGAAAACTGTAAGTCTGCTACTGTACAGTGTTATAATGTTTATTATCTAGCTAATATGCATGTTGTGCCCACATCTGATTACGTACATGAATTTTCTGCCTTCACAAAGATCAATTTAGTTTAACTGCAGGCTTTTTTTAATGAAAAAACCAGACCAAAAAAAGAATTATTGCCATTAAGACGTACAGTGCAAATAAATCTTGTTTTCCGTACATAACAGAAATTATAGCCAGCATTGCCAGCCTGTGTTTTCTGTGGGTGGCACTCATAAAGATGGTAATTCAACTAAACCCCAAAATATCAGTTGAACTTAAAATTTCTTCTTGCTCAACACATTCTTCATCCAGGCACTCTAGGTTACAGTCTGGTGCAGTCCATGAGTGCAAATCTTGCAGTAATCTTCTCCCACCAGCCCTCCCATCAGCATCCTTTCAGAATACATAAAATGATGATTTCTGTCCCCACCCCCCCACCTGGGACTTAATAAAGCTTTTTATTAAATATCTTTTCCATGCTGCATATATGTCACTTATCTTTCTCAGTTAATTACTCCTAACATGTCAATAAAAAAGAAATTAGAAAGGGAAAAAAACCCATGAATTGGTCTCTGAAGGACAGTCTGTGCATCTTTGATATTCACTACACTGTATGTACTCTGAACAAAACCAGCAAGACTGTCAGAAAGAGTAAAACTAGATTTTACACTCCCTGAAGGGCTAAACAGTGGGCTGCTTGAGTTTTTTCCAAACAGACAATGAATCTGTGTTCTGGAGTATGTTTGAAAAGTGGTGGAAATTTCTGACAGTGAACAGAACTAAGTTAAAGTAGAATTCATAATAGAAAATAAATGGATCATGGAACTGCTGATCAGATACAGGGGGAGGCTGAGTTCAGAGGGGGAGTTCCCTTGCCAGGAATGTCCATTTCATCCCACTTGAAGTAACTAAACCAGGTTTCCAGAACTGGCTGTAGAGGCACTGTAGGGAATTATTTCCCAGAGAGGAAATAATTTTCAATGCCAGCTGGGCTACCCATGTTCAGGAGATCTTGACTCACACAGAAAAAAATGTAAAAAGAGGTTGATAAAATGTTCTGGAGATTGCAGAGCCATCTCACAGGACCGCAGAGGAGCACAATTTGGTACACTAATAAAGTGATCTCTAAAATGATGTTCAATATGCTGATTAGCAGCAATCACAAGGGAGAAAGCCTGAAGTTCAGGCATAATAGCAGTGCAAGAATTCTGCAAAAATCAATTGTCAATGAATTAGATGGGAAAAGGGGAGGAGCCAAACATCCTGACCACTTTTCAGACAGACCGAAAATTATGAAAGGGATTTATTGAAATGGATTCTGCACTGTCAGGATTTGAATTTTATTTTAGAAGATACTTTATAATTCTGTTTTCCTGCTTGGAGACTTGTTTTGGTCAAACCACTGACAATCCTGCGCATGACCAGAATTTCTATGCAGTTCACAAGAGTCTAGAAAGCTGTGTACATATGTAACACTATAGGCATTAACTGTAAAATAAAAAAATATTTTATAATCTATTAATCATGCTTTGCTTACCAACTGTGTGTACTCTACATCATCTCCCAGTAAGCCCGTGTCATTCAGTGTATACTTTGCTTTCTTCAGTACGGCATCCACTGGGCCTTTTTCTACCTGGTGTTTGATAGCTTTGAACAATTTATAAAGAGGCTCCCCAGCATTGTCCTATGGAAAGGAAAATGAAATAAAGCAAAATCAAAAGACATACTCAGTGCAGCTTTTTTAAGTATTACTGATTAAAAAAACCTAAAACCCACAGGCAACAGACTTCAACTCTTACCTTGAGGTACTGATATAAACAAATAGACATCCAGTTAGACAACATTCTCTCAACAACGGTTTCAGATCTGAAAAAAAACCCAACAAACCCTGAATAAAGTAAGGGCACTTAATGATAAGGTTTTTCTAAAAAAACCCAACTGCTTGCTTGAAATAAAATATTTTTACATGCTTAACTGCATTCAGTCTCCTAATGCAATGATTTCCCTATAGAGTCTTGAAAGCATATACTTGCTTTAGGATAAGTGCTTTGTATTGCTCATCATTCCTGAGTAGGCACCTTCATCTTGCTGCTGGAAAGCACACATCCTTTATTCAAACTCTAAAATTGGGTCCACACTGTGAGAGCTAAAAAATTAACCCAGTTGTGCAGTAACTGGGAAACAACCTACAGATGACAAAGCTACAACATACACAGAGCAAGATCTATTGGAATTTATTGGGAATAATAGCTGGGTTACAACGCTAGAGCAAGCCTTCACTGAATGCACAATGCAGCTGATTATGTATACTCATTTGGAGGTGATGTGTGGTATAAATGCTAGATCATTTGGAATAAAGTTGGATTAAAAAGTAAATGAAATGTTCAGTGTAGTATTCTAAAGTAAGGTAGGTGTTTCTACACTGCAGTATTTGAATAAGCAGTCCTATCCAGCATCCTGCTGCTGGCTTCCACAGCTGCTCCTGGTGGACTTGTCTTGTTAATATGCTTGGGCCAAGCTATTTCTGACTTTTACAGATAGCTGGCATTTCACCACAGTCACACTGCTAAAGAAACATATTTACAGAAAGCCAGAGACACACAGAAAATATGACAATCATTCAAACCTTCTTAGCATCAGCTTTGGGTTTTTGGCCACAACATACTGCTCCATCAGTTCTAAGAACAGCGTCCTCATGATGTCAGTGTAGTATTCTAGTTTTCCATGTAAAGCGACAGTCAGTAAAGATGCAAAATACACTTTAGCTCGAGCAGAGAACTCCCTCTGGATTTCCAGTGTGTGAATAAACTGAAAAAGAAAAACGTAACATCAAGTCAGATGGCAGGTTTCTAAAGAACCTCAACACTTGTCTGCACTAAGAAGACAAAGAATGTTATTTTAATACTAAATCTCCTAAGCACTGAATCAAAAAGTTTTCAGAAGTTTGAAAGAACTTCTTGTAAGAAAATGTTGCCTAAATTTTGGTTTTAGATACACAATGTACTGGACTGACCTGAGGAATGCTTATATACTTAACTAAAACATTATCTAAAAAGGATGTTTTAATTAAATGTAAAATAGTGTTCTGTGACAATTTTAAAAGAGAAAATCAACTCCCCTCTCCCCCAAATTCCCAGTCCTTTCACATCAAATTACAAAGACACTAATGTAAGTACACCTGTAAATGTGCTCTCATCTGTCATAAACTCTAATTCTACCATTAACTAGCTCAGAACTGGAGTCTCATTGAAAAAAAAAAAAAAAAGCTAGAAGCCTAAATCTATATTTAGGTGTATGACAATGAGCTTCAGTTTTTGAGAGTGAGCAATTATAAGTCTCTTCAGAGCAGCTGTGAGCACTCATCAGTCTTGATGAATAGGCCACTTGAGGAGCCTCTACCTTCATGGGGGCAGAGCTTCTGGTAGATGGCTGTCTGCAGGTGACTCCCCTGAGGAGTCAGGATGGAATCAGCACTCTCTGATCACATTTCTTAAAAGGCTAAACCAAACTTGTAACAACAGTTTTTATGCCAGGTTGGGAAATACCTGCTTTTTACAGCCACTAACTCCATTGTCGCTATAGGACATGCAATGAACGCACGCACGCCGCCAGGTCAGGAAGGAAGAAGAAGAAGGAAGTTTATTTGTTACTTCAGTTTATATAGATTTTGGACAATGACCATGGATTGGAGGATGAGGTTGCCACCTCTCCAACCACACTGGTCAAACTAGAAGTCCATCAAGTTTCTCCTCCCCAAGAGAGGAATGTCAACAACAAGAGAATGTTAGATAAACATTATTTTGTTTACATGAAAATGTGTGAGAAACTCCAATACAAATATGTAAATATCAGAAGGTAAAATGAACAGGGCAACACTCCATTACATGACCTGGCATAGAAATATGAGATTCAACAGGAAGTTCTGGCTGTGATGCCACATAACTGCAGTGGTTACTGTGAAATCAGAACCATATGAAAATCACTTATTTTTATCAATTTTGGTTCAGTTGTGCTTGCAAACCTGCTGTCTTGTGCACATATACACAGGTATGCCTAGCCAAGAGACAAGGTGACTCTACTTCAATACTCACGTTAATGAGAAATGATTTGCTGTTGAGGAGGTTGGAGAACTGGTACAAAGCCTGCTCCACTGTCTGGCGCCTGGCCTCAGGAATATCCAGCTTTCCTGTAATCATCACATCTTTCTCTCCATCTTTGGAGGGCAAGAAGAAGACTCTGTCCGTGTACGTTTTGTAGTCTAGCACTGGAATTCCAGCTTCATTGATGTCATTTGTCTGATCCTCCATCTCTATCATCAGATCTGCAATATGCAATGCAGTTTAATGGTTAGGTTAAAAATTCTGCAGATTTTTGAGACAATACAAGCTCTTTGAGTGCCTTGTAATAGTGAAAAAGCAACTCAACAGCAAAAACTTATTTCATCTCACATTTTCTCTTGCTATTTTTAACCATCATGCTATTAATTATAACCACAGCTAATCCTATAGTGACATGATAACTGTCTTTAGCACTGATGGTTTCCTTATTGTTGCCTATCTGTAAAAGGGCCTTTATGGCATCTGTATGAGTTCATATAGATTAATGTAGGATTATAGTACAGAATTAGAAAAAGACATTGCAATATTTTTTTGTTTTGGTTTGGTTTTATTTTGCTTTTTTCCCCCAATCCATATTCTATACCATATGAGTCTAGTTAGTACAGAAAGTTCTTTTAAAAACATAGCAACCCAGGAAAGGGAGGTCTATAGTGCAAAGCAAGCTAATTTAATAGGAAGGAAGGGGATGACAGAAAGGAAGAAGGTTAAATGGCTCACTGAAATTGATGGAAATATTTCTGTGGGACTCAAAAGCTTGAAGTTTTTAAAAAGGACAAAAATTAGAGAATTATCCTTTGGAGCAGCTACTCTAGCTGAAGGCTTTTAAATTACCCAATATTGCTGATTGATTGGTATACCATGTTAATTAATAAAGTGACCTATTGTCTCAGGAGTTTTATTGCTCTTACTCATTCATTTGCCCCTTTATTTTAAAGCATTCATCAAAGCTGAGGGACAAAGAATCTTCTGGTTTCCCTCTGTGTGGTATTAGCACTTCCTTCCTGCTGTCCCTTTCCTTGGCTATCTTTGTTCCTGTGTATTTTAGAGAGTTTGCATGTCGTGCTGCTGACATTACAGTTTTACAGTACAGAACCAGAATGTGTTTTGACTTCAGTGTTTCATTTAACTGTAAGTCAAGGTGGATCTAGTCTAGGAACTGGATTATTCTTGGATGTATGTTGCGCAATGCTGTCCTGAGGGAGACGCAGTGATCACCACGGAGTCAAAGCGGGAAAAGAGGAAGTTTAATTTTTTCTACAGCTTATATAGATTCCTAAAAAGGAGACCAGATTGGAAGACTGAGGTTCAACCTCTTCAACTCCTCTGGTCTTAGAAAGTGTCCATCAATTGTCCTTTCACAGAAAGGAATCCAAAAACATGATAAAAGTTCTGTAAACATTACTTTGTTTACATGAAATTTCTGACTCCAAGGCTGAAGGCTGGAAAACAAGGTGACAGATGTACATTCTACTCCCCCAGTGTTTTTACTTTTTGGAGCAGAGAGGAAACTTTCAACCCAACAGGCAGTAGGAATGTGTAACTCTCCACTCTTGCCCCAGCAAGAGAAAGCTATCGTCTCCATTCAGAAACAGGTATGAAGTGCCCTGGGGGAGGTGGAGAGAGGGATAGATCCTTGACAGTTCAAACTGCAGTTTGAAATGAAGTCGATTTGGGACTGATTCAAACATTTGCTTCTAGTTTGTGTCCAGAACCTGGAAGGAGTTGGTTTTCCAGAGAAAGCAATCTAGTACAAGTAAAGAACATCTTGTCCAGAAATGCCAGAATAAACAAGACTGAAGGAGGCTTCCAGCATGTCTGAAATATCTGAGATACCCTGAGCTTCTTAAATTAATGCCAAACTCTGAAATTGCTGCTTCATTCAATCTTGCTTTTTAGCCACTGTCAATATGAAATAGTGTTTTCTCTTTAGCAATAAAGCGTGTGGGTATTTTTTTTAATAGAGATTATTTCAACATGACCCAACAGCAAGTATAATTCAGATAATGAGGTGACATTTCATGGTAATCATTTAGGCCAATATTTGCAATGTTTGCAGTCAGATGCCTAATTTAAGTGTGGCAGTGTTCAACATGTAAAAATGCTGAGCCCTCACACATCCTGCTGCCTTCCCTGGGATGATGCCTCTACATTTACACAAAACAATTAGCTAGCTTCTCTAATCAAGCTTAAGATTTTCCCACAGTGAACAGGGTTAAATGCTATTTCTTTCCTGTGAGCTTACCAAATTATCCCTTTGTATGCTGGTGGCTACAAATAAATTTTGCAGCTCTGAGAACAGTTTTTAATGTGCATACATTGCACACACAGTCAGTGTGCGAAATATTAGTGCACTGTTAGTCACTATAAAACATTCTTATCTTTAGCCAATCACATTAATGGCTATAATTAACCCCAATCTCAATCAGTTTCTGCTCCTAGTTTCTAACTATGTTCTTCCCTTAGACTAAAATAATCAATTTCTTTTATAACCTCAGCTACCTATTTTATTTACTTCTCTCATACATAATGGCAAAATATCTGTTCTATGTCAATGTCAGTAATGAAGACTACTAAGACAGATGGATTATTTGTTCCCACAAGACAGTTTTAGTGAGCTAGACATTCCTCCAGCATGTCTTGATTGCTGAAGAGGACACACAGCAGTGAAAATATCTGCAATACCTGTGAACTCCTTCTTGCACCGGTCTCTGACACTCTCCTCCAGGCCTTCAAGTTGTGATTTAATTTTTTCATACTCTCGTTCTGCTTGTTGGCTCTTCCGTCTTTATGGAACAGAAATAAGGTTTAAAAAAAGTTACTAAATGCAAAAGTAAGTAATTTGCAACAACTTTGAGAGAGAAGCCCAAGGATTGGAAGAAATTTTCATGGCTTTGATTTTTTTTAAATACAGCAGAAAGAGAATGGAGGAGAAAAACAGCAACAGTGGCTGAAATGTTCATTCCATGTAAAGCAACTTGGCACTGTCATGGGCTGGTTGCTTCAAAGCAGACTTGGGTCAGTAATTTAAAATCCAGTAAGAAGTAGCTACAAATGCTTTCAATCATATATCAAGTACAGGAACTCAGTTTGTATGCACTGAACAAGGATTGCTTGCAACGTGCCCTGTACTGGCTCTAAGCCACCCAGGAGTGGTCTGGGATCAAACTCAGAAGGTTTGATGGAGGTTCACAAGAACTGTACAGCACGTTTCAGCTGTATCGATATGCACCATAAGAGCGAAATCCACCCATTCCTGAGGTGAGGCCCTCATTACTAACCTTAAAATTGGACTAAATAGGTTTTAAGTGAAATACGGACATATATTCTGGCCCTTTATGAAGCATGAATTCCAACATTAATCATGAAATTTGTGTGTGAGTAAAGTAGCTGGAAAGACAAAATGACCCCTTAGTCAAAGCCATCCAGCTCAGACCTACAGTGCTGACTTGAGGAAGCATAAATGTTGATTGATACAGAATAAGTTATCACCTTCACAAGTGCCACTTTAGTTGCCATTTCAAAAGGGTGTGTGTGCAACTCAGTCTGCAACTGTTTACTTGGGAAGCCTGGGAGCAATTGTGTTTATATATAAAGGAGGGACTGGGCTGACTGACACCAAGGAATTAGGCATGTGTGAGAGGAATAAATTGGTACTCATACATATTTCCAGCTGTAACTCCTTTTCTTAACTCTGCAGTTCATAAAAAAAAATGAAGATAGTTTCTCTAGACCAAACTGAAAACAATCATGTAGTACCTTGAAAGCTTTAGGGAAACAAAAGCACCTAATTAGAAGAACTTACCTGTAACAGATGATGGAAATGCCAATGATTACTATCATAGGAATAAGTACCAGTGGCAAAATAAGATTCAGAGGGATATCAGTCACACGGTTATCATATTCTACCCTTCCAAGGATCCATTCCCGGAGTCCAAATTTTACCTAATTAGATAAAAACACATATTTGTCTCAACAAGTGCAAATGTAAGGTGGTCCACTTCTCAGTAGCACTCTAAATTCTTAGCAATTTTCACAAGTGAATTTCTTCACTTGCCAACAAAGGAAATACTTCTGAATATTTTAAACTGAATTTGGGTCACTAGCACTTTATTCCATGAAGTAATTAAATTTTGCTCAGCTGAGGAACAAAAATCCCCAGTCTGTCTGGCTAGAGTTCTACATTTCTATATAATGAAGGTAGAAGGCATTTGGCAGCCTTGAGACTGCTCTTTACGTGTGACACCTTTTATGCAGTAGGCAGAAGCTGGAGGAAGAAAGAATTGCAAAGAGTTTCTTCACAGTACTAAAACAACTTTGGAGAACAAATTACTTCAGTCAAGAGACGCTGTAACTGTTATTGATACACGAAACTAAATTCTACAGAAAAGGTAACATACAATGAATTCAGGAAGGTTATTGATGGTGTCTCTCTTCTGCCGTTTCTTTGGCTGAGGCTGTACTTCTGGTGGCTCACAATATAAGTCCGTCTCAGTCAGAGTTTTTATATTGCAAGGCTCATCACCCACAAAAGCCTGGGCCTCATCTATCGTCATGGCTTTGTTCAGGTTGCTGCCCTAGACAGAAGATAAAAGGCTGAGTTATCATCACAAAGTCTTGGGGGACAAGAAACTCTGAATTGCAACTTTCCATTTGGATCACTTTTAGCAGCAGATATGCTGTAGATATGTAGCAGATATGTACTGCAGGCTACAGAACAGCAGAGTGACTGGGAATTATGTGATTCCTCTCCCTTCCTTCTTGGTGTGAGATGAGATGTCTCTTCCAGTCCCTGGGAGCTTTATTGGGAGGGCAATTTCTAAATGCAAATGCCAGATTCAGAAGGAGGAGGCATCCTAGGTAAACCTCAAGTAGGGCTAAAAAGATAGGAACTCTCTGAGAAGGGGTGTGGGGAGGATAGGGGAGCTGACAATGTTCATCATCTAGCAGAGGTAAGAGACTCTACCAACAATTTGGGGTATGGCACCAAACACCTGTTAAGGCTTTGAGAAAGGAATGAAAAATTCCATACAGGCTTCAAGGACAAAATGAGCAAGCACCAATTTTTGACAAGTTTACCTTTGCATTAATAAGTTTGTTGACTTGTTTTTTGATGCCATCTGTGAAGTTTTCGAAAGTAGGGTCTGCGACATAGGCAAAGGAGTGGCTCTCATTTTTCACAACCAATTTATGATTATCCATTAGAATAACAGTGGTAATGTTATAGTTTTCTGGATCTTCCAGTATTGGTGGGGAAGAAAAAACCACCGTGGTTTCATTAAGTCTTGTAACAACCTTTCCATAAAACTGTAAGAAACAACACAAGAAGAACATGCACATTTTAGAGTCAGATTCCTTTCTGTATATAACTGTTGATAACTTTAGACCACAGATATAAAACTACTGAAATATAACCACCATCCTCTCCATACAGCAGAAATACCAGCAGTATGAAGTATTTTTGCAAAAGAAAATGAAATAAATTTGTTGATGGGAATAAATCATCAATTCACTACATTCTAGCAGTTGCCTGCAGAAGAAGCTTGGGCCATGGATCCGTTTCCATTACCTCCAATTTCTATGGCTCTTTACCACTAGACTGATACCATCAAATTCCTCTCAGATTAGGAAGTTAACATGTCACCCTTAATCCTGGTCATCTTCTGTACCTTTGAGTAGCTTGGGTTGATTCTTTTCTGCTTATACCGTATAATGCCTCATTGAACTTCAATACAATTATTAAGTGAAATTTTGGAATAAAATTCAACAGTTATCACTCAACTACTCAAGGCAACAACTCAGTTCACCCATCCTCCATCCCCAATTCAACAAATGTTTTTACCCCAGCACTTTCAGTCATTTGGTTGCTTGTTCACCACAGGCAACAACACTAATAGGAACCCTCAATAGTTACTCTATCACCACCTCTGTGTCTCACTTCATGACTCAAAACAACTTTATAGCTTCTCCCCAACATTTCTGCTACTGTTGTGTAAGTGAAAGCAAATCAAAAGATTAGAAAAGCTGAGTAATCTGCAAAATTTTAATGGAGAATGTGTGCTATAGATAATGCAAACTTAAGCTAACAGGTTGAGTATACCTAAGAGGAGGTGTAAGAAATGTTGATAAACACTGTTAAGAATGCTAAATAGACTTTTAGATGGTCCTGGGAATCAAGATTATTAAGATAATTACCTTTTGAAGTTTATGGCCTAAAAAATGTAGGCAGTTTTCCTGTTAAAAATCTTTAGGGATAGGGTTCTTAATGGATCCCAATACAGCTGTCTTTGGCATACTCTAAAAGTAGAATCATGCATATAATACAAAACAAGCACATTATTGACTCTTTATGGATCACAAGACAGTCTTACACTGATAAGCCAGCCTTAGAAAGAGTCTTATAATGTACTTACTGGAAGATCACTTTTAGGTCTAAATCATGTCATTAAATTGTGATCTTCACTAGAAGAGGGGTAAATTGAGACTATTGATGATGTCAGTTCCCTTAATAGGAAATGCAAGAAGGTTTTTTTTAATGTTATTTTTCACAACTTTTTGTGACCTTTTTGTGAACTTTTTGCAGGTAGAATACGCATGAAACAAGAAAGAAGGCTTGGTTTATTGAGATGTGAGGAAATAAAAGACACTGATTGTGCAAAGCTGAGTAGTCTGCATAGTCTATTTAGATCCTGCTTCAGGCAAATTGCTAATGCTTGCAGGGGGAGAAGAAAGAGAAAGATAAAGAAAAAACAAACACTTCCAAATTCTGAAATACATCTTTTATCTGTATCCATATTGAATGAAATTAATTTTAAAGCAGAGATTGCAAAGTACAAGTGAACGTAAGGCAAGATGGTAGGAAAGTCAAGAACTTTTTCCACAGGAAAACCCTGACCAGACTCAGAAATCTGTTCAAATCTTATTTCAGTCCAAGCCCAGTAAAGTCCAGTGGGAAAGTTTATATGCAGCTTTTGAACAGATTATATGTTGTGCATCCAGTGTTATGCCTTTGGTGGAAAAGAAAGAAAATTACCCTTTTTTGATTCATCCTCCCTGCTTCTGGACGCTCTGCATATACCACCAATGAGAAAGTCTGGATGAGCTCAAAACCGGTTCCAGTTACTGTAATATTTCTCCCTCCACTGCAAGGCAGAATCAAAAAGGAAGTCAAGTCATTGGCAGACTACCACAGCTATACACTGCTTCATCCTGCACTGCTATTACTTCCACTGAAAAAACCCTACATATAATGCCTACATGACAATTACATATCCTACAAAAAAGCTACTGATGATGAAAGCATTTAAAAAGATCAATGTAAACTTGAAACACTATTTAAAATAGCAGAATTGAAAAGAAGTACAAATTGCTTTGCCAGGATTTTTGGCTGTACGTTGATGCCAATATTTGTGTGCTTTACTTCTCCAGTGTTACTATTAAAATCACTCTGCCTACAATACATACATAGAGACAAAGGTGAGTGTATATTTTCCACAGGTCTGTTGGGACCTGGCTTCTCTATTCCCTTTTATTTGCAGCACACTGTTTAAAAAATAATACATTCACTTAACAAGAAGAATGAATGCAAGTTGCCAGTGGGAATTAAAGTAATTGAAGTGACACGGATTTAGAGGGATAGTAAACCTCAAAGCAATCCATAAAAATAGGCTTTAGTTTATATAGAAGAAAAAAAAAAGTCATTTAAATTTCATGGGGTAAATCACTATTGATCTACCAAAGAAAAATTCCAGGCCCCAAAGTCACCCAACCAAAAAATGAAAAGGAAACATTAAAAACAAGTTCTGTTTTATACAAGTGATTACTCAATATTCAAGGAGACAGGTATTAATATCTCCAAGAGAAGCCACGGCCAATTTTTTTTATAATGTTCTGTTTGATAGGTCATGATGTTACACTGTTTACATTGACCTTTGAAAAGGGATGAAAATTTGGAAGTAAACAGAATTCTTTCAAACATCAATTGCAGTTAAGACCACAAACCCTATGTATAGGAGTTTATTCCAAAAATTTCTATATTTAATGTTTTTATTACATGTTACACATATTTTAAGCCAATTGTGAAAAAAGTTATGACAAACATTTCTCTTACCTGCTGAAGCTATTTACTGGCAGGAATTTGGTGACAGTAGGATTCTCACTGTATGTGAACTGCGGTGGTACAATAATTCTAGTGTCCCCATAATTCATTATGACCTGAACAGATTCAACCTTGTTATTACGTCCTGTAATGCAGACAATCTCGTCTCCAAATTCAGTACTAGATTGGAAAAGAAAAAGAAGAGGAAACATCTTCTGTTACTAACAGTATGGAGTTTTGTGTTCTTTTACTCCAGAACAACAAAACCAGGGTTCTATTTTTGCTGGGTACCAAGTAGTTATGAGAGGAGATAACACTTCCATCAGATCACTTAAGCTTTTTTTAAAAAGAGTATAGGATATAACAAAGAACAGTGTACAAACACAGGAACAATGCAATGTCAGCACACTTAGTGGCCTTCCTTTTTTTTTTGCAAAAAGACAAGGGCAGCAATTAATAAAAGGAAAAAGAAGGGAGAAGAACAAAGCATGGGAGACTAGAAAATTAATATTTTATACAGAACCACTGAGGACATGCTGAGCGAAAGCATGGGTGGGTTTGAAGTAGCCAGTCTAGCAGAGAAAGCCAAAAGTGGAGAAATCTTTGGACATCTTAATTCTCCCACTTAAGGTGTTTTTATAGCTGCTACTTCCACTGAAGTCTCTGACGGTGTTTCTGTCTGAATGTTACATGCAGAACTCCATTGCACAGGAAGAGTCACAAAGATATAGAAAATGGATTGGTTTAATATCTAAAGGGCAGAAAAGGTTGGAGCTTTTTTAGGACACGGCTCTGTATTGTTATTTACTCAGGCTACTTACACATTGCAAGGCTGGCTACCAACTGAAACTTGAACATCCTTCTTGGAACCCGTGGCCAGATTTATACCAGAGATGGTAAGTCTGGTTCCACCTGCTTGTGGACCACTATCAGGTCTTATTTGAGAAGGATGAGGTTCCTGCAAAGAGAATATGGTCAAACTAAGTGAGAAAATTAAAATAAAATTTATACCAGTATTGTTTAGTTTGATAGGTAATATAAGCTTAATATTACTACCTGAAAAAGAACAAAATTAGAACAATGACAGACAAATCTAAAATAAACCAAAATTTTTTACTATTCATGTTGAAAGAAGTAACAGATAATGTGAGTGCACTTTTTCTCTTTATTGTATTTTATGAGGCTTTATACAAGTTTCAATTCCCTATCACAAATGTAGAGTTGGCTGTCATTAAGTTTGTGAGAGCTTCCTGTTGGATTTCCTGGTTTCATACTTATTTTAAGATTTCTCTCTTCTTTATGGCTGAGTCTACCTTCATCTTTCATTACCCTTTCCTATATTCTGTGTCAGCTACAGGAGACAAAGAGCAAGGTTTTTAAAACTCAGACTAAACCAGAAAGAATATAAAAAATCCCTTTATCTCATAAGGCTCTCAATAACTGTGGCAAAACTATTAACCTATTCTTGAGCAATAAAGTTGCAAAGAAAGAAAATCAGAAAATGCTCAAATTGTCTTAATGTACCTAAAACCTTGGAGTGGGTTCATTTAAATTTCTCAAGAAGTTCTCTCCTTTTGTTCTCAATTCAGTCTTTGTTTCAATTATGGTATTCTGGGAGCTCTAACAAATACTGTAAATCAACAGTGAGGGCTTTTCATAAGCAGCATGATTTAATTACTTTGTCGCTAAGTAGTTTCTGCTTCCAGTTGAGAAAAGCATCCTTATTCAGGACCACTCTCAAGCTGCTGAATCAAGAGGATGACCGAAGCTGAGCAAGCTGTGTGATGTGGGCAGCCAGCCGGCTCTGGGTGACACTGCCTGCTCACCGCCCCCCCCCTCACCACGCCTGCGGACGTGCCACAGCCCTCATGCCCTCGGGGCCACAGCTGCTGTGCCTGCAGGCAGCACCTCGGTCCTGGCAGGCAGGACCATGCCCTGGGCAGGCAGCACGGTACCCTGGGCAGGCAGCACCATGATCCTGGGCAGGCACCACTGCACCCTGGGCAGGCAGCACTGTGTCCTGGGCAGGCAGCACTGTGTCCTGGGCAGGCAGCACTGTGTCCTGGGCAGGCAGCACGGTACCCTGGGCAGGCAGCACTGTGCCCTGGGCAGGCAGCACTGTGTCCTGGGCAGGCAGCACCACGATCCTGGGCAGGCAGCTGCCATGGGCATTGCACACAGAGACAGGATGCCAAGTCTAAGTGTGTGGCTGGTGCACGAGGCTGGGGCGTTGCTAGGAGGGAACCTGATCCTGCATTTGCTGAAGCATACCAGATCAAGACCTTAGGAGAGGCTGTGAATAGGTGATGCCTTTTCTGATGTACAACTGTACTGCTTCACCATATTAAAACACAGGCTTTTCTTAAATGAGTCGAAAAAAAGTAATAAACTTATTTCCCAGACTCATGTATATTTGTAAATGACAGCTGTTCTCCTCCTCTTGCATAATTTTACTAAAATGGTTGACTGATAATAAAGTCCAGGCTTTGGGTTATCTCATATGAAGCACATGCAAATGAAGACAAAGGAAAGAAGTTTGAAAACTTCCCTAGCTGATGAGGGTTTCCTTGGTCACTATCACACAGCACACTGATCTTAAAGGAGGAAAAACCCTTCTCAGAGACAGAGAGCAACACGCCCACCTCCCCCTAGTCATGCAGCAAACCCCTTTCTCTCACATAATTTTGCTCATGCACAGACCATGTCTGTGACAGCTTACAGCTACAAAACCAAGGGCCCACCAGTTGCAGGGAGGAAGGGATTGATATATCGCATTCCAGTTCAAAGCTCAGTGAGTCATCAACAGGTTTTTAACAAGCAGCAGGAATCCATAAAAATGCATTCAGCTGACTTCATGGTTACTTTAAAATTTTGTTTTATTGAAGCTCAGATATTATAGAAGCATGGAGAGCTCTTACGTGCTCTGCTTTTTCTATACTTTCATGTTTAAGCAACTTCCCTCTGAAGGAATGCATCATGGTTCAGCACACTTCACAAATCCGCAATGACAACTGTAATTTGCTCTCGAGTCATTGAGCTTTAGGAATATGCTTTAACTAATTGGGTGTCAATTGCTTTTCTTCCCAGAGAGAAATCTGTTTGTAAACCCTTCACTCCTCAAGAGTGAGCATATGACTGCTCTCATGCACTAACCTTTGATTTAGATTTAATTTAATACATCACTCAGGTTACAAGATTTTATATAGGGAAGTCACTCAAAGTAATTTTAAAGCATTTTGAAAGCTCATTTAGGTCTATATAACCCTGTCTGTGCATCATCATATTTCGATTTAATTGCTTGCTGATTTAAGCGAGATTGAAACAAGACACACCAGGGTAGAGAAAAAGTTTTAGGAGGTCAGTTTTAAAAATCACATTTGAAGTTTAAATTAGAAGAAGTCTAGATATGCACTTTATAGGAAAAACTCATTTGTACTTTTTTACAACAGGATGTTGTTGCTAAAAAGATTAAAATGAAAACTGTATATGAAATACACGGTTGATAAATAGTTTATAAAAATGGGTCAAATACTTTAAACATAACCTTACCACATGGACAGAAAATTATACCTTTTATTAAGTTCAAATTAAATCCTAATCAATATAAATTGTTAACCATGGTGTATTATCCACAGTAATGATTAGCTGCATAGCATGTTTAGGATAGCTTTCAGATCAAAGTATTCCTCAAGAACTGCTAAAAAAGTAGACAATTCTTTCTCCATGAATCTCCGAAAAAATCTGTATAAAATTTGTAGCCTTTTCCCTAAATACTACCTCCACTGGAAGGCTAGGCTCCAAGGACAGGCTTAGGAAGAAAATGAACAAGAAACCACTTAAAGCAAGCCTTTAAACATAGACTAAGGAAACAAAGAAAAAATGGTTTTTGAAGCATCGCACACATTATTTTCTGTAACCTCAGCATAACAAATGAAAGGAAGCTTGCTAGGAACTTCAGCTGGACAGCCATATTCCTTTCTCTTAGCAAAAGTGGGAAATAATTGCCGGGTTACAGCTCTGTTGGGTTATCTGATGGGTCCCTTTGGCAGGGCTCAGCTGTCTCTGTTGCCAGCAATCAGTAAATGCAGAGTGAGCCACAAACTTGAAGTCGAACCACTCAGCATCATTGTCTTTGGGGGACCTGTTAGTGGTGGCTGGCATTTGTATCCCAGGGAATAGGGATGTAGAGGTAACCAGCTAGCAAAGTTCTCTCTAAAGAACACAGCTGTAAGGGGAAAGTGAAAGAAATATCTGTTCTCTTTTCCACAGAAACTTTTTTTTTCCCCTTTATTCCTAGAAAGACTCCACCTGTTGGAATTTAAAGCTTAGCTACACCAGCCAGGAGAACTCTCCACCCACCCCTCATCCATTGTGCAGACACATCTCAGTTGCACTTCAGGCTGAATGGAATACTGGGGCTAAGAACCACTCTGGGAACTAACACAGGGAGCAGCCAAAGAGAAGGTGGAATGGTTATGGATAACCCTTATTTTGTCTTTAATTGCTGATCTTGCAGCTGACCCTCAAAGGACTATTTTAAAAGCACTTAATTCAAAATATTCATATTTAACACATTTAAAGTAATTCTGCAAATACCATGAGCTCTCCAGGGAACAAATAATGTGGACGCCTCATAAAGATGATCTAATAAGGAGAAGCTGAACGATGCTTTGTGTGCAGAGGAATTCTTCAGCATGACTGCTAACACTTTGTTACTGTAAACTTGGAAGGAATATTATTTGATTAATTTTAACTTGCTATTTTCTGTTTCATATTTTCCCTCTTTCCCTTCCTCTTAAGGACCTGCCAGAAAAAATAAGCAGCCGAAATAAATTCTCAAGAATTTTAACAATTTTAATAATCATTTTATTGCAAAACCAATGTGCTATGAATAAGTTTTATTGCTCCACTAAAATATTTATGGATGGCTCAAAGAACAAAGCTCCATCGGCCTACCTGGCAGTCTTCTTAAGAGTAGAAATGAAGAAAAAAGTAGGGTCATGCAAATGCTCAACCAGAAAGCATTTTTCAAAATGCAATGAGGTAGATAGGATCAGGAGGAGAATGATACTTAACTGAATGCCAAGTTAATTTGAAAAAGTGCCATCAGTGGTGATACAAGACTTCAAGAAGAACTGTGTAACCTGAGGAGAAGGTAGCTCCTTCCCATGGTACTCACCAGTCAGTCACATACAGACCCTTGGAAGGTGCCAGGTCAAGTCTGATCTTACAGACTCTTATCTTATGCAGCCTGGCAAAGCTGCACCTGACCCACAGCTCTGTGTTACTTACCAAAATCCTACATGAGATTCCTTCTCCTTGCAGAGGAAAACAAGGGGCAGACAGTAAATCTGTCAGTGCAAACCTTGTTTGAGGGATAGTAAAAATGCTGCTTTTACCAAGAGTCCTTTAAATTGAACTCAACCTGAATGTTCAACTGTTACAAATGGGACTGATAAGCCTCCAACCTCAAGTGCTGCAATATCAGTGATGATATTTTTTCCAAATCCCCTCAAGGATTTCTTCACTCCTTCCTTCTGCCCTTTTGTCATTTCAGTCTCTGAATCAGAAGTACACCTGCTGTCATGATAAATACCTTACTTTCTTTTTCAGCCCTCTGCACCTTGAGATCTTTGTTGGCTCTGTCAAAAGACACCCGGGGGAACTCACACTTTCTATAACATCACTGTAACATCACACTGCAGTGCTCAGTGCAATTATGATCTTAAACAGAACATTTGATAATGTGTCCTGTATGGAATTTGCAGCAGTCCTGTAACAATTCTTCTGGAAAACATCGGCCCTTCTGAGGACCTGGCAGTACTTAATTTCTCATGGACACAGTAAAATTTAAACAACCCTGCAAATGATGACTTAACCCTTGCTTTACAATTCTTTTAAGTGTAGAAAATCATTCAAACATATTTCAGGTTTTTTCTTATTTTGCTTGAAATGGAGGAAATGTTTTTTCAGGTCTATACTTCTTTTGTCACCAGGAAAATACTGCTCATGTCTTCCAGGTAGTTTAATGTTTGAGCATAAATATTTTCTGCAGTAACAGGCTACCTTATGAGGGCTTTTTGATAGTCTAGTTCAAAAAAAGCCTGTTCCAATGACTGTCAGCTGTTCAGTGGCCTGGTTTTTGAAGATTCTGGTAAGCCATCTCCCAGCAGAGGGACTTCGTGCCACCAGGACTCCCCATTGCCTTTCGTTCTCACGATCATGCCCTGTGTTTGTAGAAAGTGGATTTGCAGTTTTGATAAAACCTGTCCAAATCCACAGCTATGCTGTTCAGAATAAAATTCAATACAATGGTTCAGTTGGGAGTGATCTTCAATCATCATTTAGTCCAACTTGTTACCAGGTGTAACTTGCTCCCTACTGCATGATATATCCTGAAAAAAAAATTTTGATCTAAACAGGATTTCTTGCTTGTAGATCTGACCAGAACCTGTTTGCAATGGGAAATTTGAGCACTTTACATACTTTATATATAAATCTCCCTTCAATCCTATCTAGATGTAATAATGTTGAGTTAAAATCTCAAAGTCCATCTGCAACCCAACTTTTCCATCTTGTACCAGATGGTTGGGTAAGTATTATTGAACTGATAAGTAGTTTTCCCAATGCTTTGATAACCACAAGGCCATTATCCTTTTTGGAAGGATAATAATACTATAAATAGGTTACCTCTTGTGCTTTTACGCCTGTGGTTAGTACCCATCCTGTGGCTGTGGTTTACCTGAAAGCAGTGGTTATCTGCTTCAAGAAGTGAGACAACAGCACTTGTACATTGCTTTTGGTACCTAATGTTCAAATAATGTGAGCATGTTTAGTAGCAAATGCATTTATTCTCTTTGTAATACCAATGAAATTGATGTGGCATTTGGATTCCTGTGTGCCACTGTCTTATTCTTGCTTCATCAGCACAGAAGTACTGGGAAAAAAACCAAAGAAAAACATTGACATAAAAGCTCCAGCTGGCCCAAGTATATATATGACTTCACCTTCAGACCATTTTCCAGTGTCCTGTTCTCTTCATCACAGCCAGAAATCTCTTCTTTGCTTGCTTTGTTTGTATCTTTTGCCCCTTGCTTAAAAGTCTGTTCACAGAAATGCAGATATAATTTTCATTGTAGTTTCATGCTTTCTGTGTGCTAGAGGGTAAATTATCTCCATGTCTGTTCCACTTATAATCACATTTAGACATGAACTTGCTTATTAGCAGTGTACATGGCAGCTGCTGTTATATAGCTACTGTGGATGCTCTGAGCATTCACATTTAGCTCTTACATTTTTCATCCTGTTTATTAATCTAGAATGAACTTTTTAATCTTTAATATTTTATGAGTAGCAATTAGTCTTTTTGTAGAGTTAGGAACGTCATATCTTACTTCTTCAAATTTTTTTCTTCTATTTTAGTAAAAAAGTACCATTTGTAGTCTGAAAATTCTCTGAGAGAGCTCCTTGCACTTTAGATCTCTGTGGTCTACTGGTGTGAAATCAAAGCCCATCTTTTACCTGGCTAGCAGTGGGGTTATTTCTGGTTCATTTTGTTTCCTGTTTTTTCACAATTTTCTTTGCAATTAAAGATATGGAGGTGTAAAAAAGAATCATTCTCCCAGCCTCTTCTTTGCTCACCCATCTCACACCTGGGTTTGGATTTTCCAGACCAATTAATGTACATTTTCACTCATTTTGTTTCCTCTGCAGCCTTCCTGGTTTGCACTGCCATGTCCAGCCAACTCACTTCTGGTCCCTTGCACACTCTTCAAGAACAAGAGGTGTGCACACCCATGAAGTATCACCAAAGTTCTGCATGTCGTCTTTATCCATTTCTCTGCTTTCCCATTTGTCACACACATCCACCAAGCACAACCTCATCCATACAAAGTTTCCTTTTCCCAGAAGAATTCCTGGACATGACTCTGTAAATAAGGAATACTGTCTACTATGGTATTCATCTGTGGTAAGCAGTTTCTAGCCCATGAACTACACCACTGAGATAAAACTGGTTGCACTTTATCATTCACTAATGCAGAAAATCAAGGAGAGAAACAACAAACCACCAAGGAAGGTATTGGTGGATCACAAGAGGAGCCAGAAATTTGAGAACAGTTGGAGAGCAACAGAGGAGGGGAGCCTAACAGAGGTGCCCAGAAACCTTGGCATGAAGTCTATGCTTCAGAGGGGGATGCTGGAAAAAACACAACTGTGCCAGATCACAAGCGGAGACACAACTGGGAAGGGAAAAGGGGATGGTGTCAGAGTATGTCCCTGTGATGCTCTGAGAGATGCCAGCTGCAGCACAAGGGGAAGCCAGCAACAGATGGAGGTGTTCAAACAAACATGATGGGCAGCAAATGGCAAAGCCACCTAAGCTCCTTTCTGTTGGCTCCTGTAGACACTGACCCTCCATTTGGGGGTTTGCCTTTGATGCAAGTGCACTTCTTCACAAGTAGGAATGGGCTCTTGTGCTTCCACACAAGCAGAGAACAGGGAGGCTGTTTCCAAGACCTGATGACAGTGCACATAGATGTGGATAAGATTTTCACAAATGTACAGGCCATGTTGTTGCTTTGCCTTTATTGCATCCATCTTTCCTTCACAAGTAACTCTTCCCTCTCCTTATCCTGGTTCCAGCTGCAGTAAGTTCTGGCTCTTGAAGAAGTAATTTTTTACCAAAATTATCTGCCTCACACTGAAAGCCAAATTATTCTGCCATCTCTTGCATATTATGCACACAAAAATAAAAGGCATAGACCATGAAGTGCTTTAGACACCAGCCAGCTTCTTGGAGGTCAAAATGTCATTTCATGGACTGTAAAGGTAACCACAGGAGCTAAATTAAACCTCTAAATGGGGAACTCAAGCCATTATGATCTGTTCTTTCCCCCTCAGCTTCCCTCCTTTCTCAGACTCAAGGGAGCCTGTTTCTTGTTTCTTCAGACAAGCCACCCACTCACAGGATATTCAACCAGAGAATTTCCACTGTGCATTCTTGGCAGCCTGGGGTTCACCACAGTGGCTGACCTGACCCACTGGCTTGCCTGGTCACAGCATACATAACACAAGTCAGTTCCTGGGTTTCTGCAACAGCAGAGAGATGAGCTGAGATGAGCCTTTCTGGGGCTGCTTTGACCAAACCTTACACCCTTTAAGCTGATAAATGCTTCCAGGCACTCCAGGTGCCCAGGCAGAGTGTTTGCCTGGCAATGTACATTGTACTGTGGATAGGACACTTAAGCAAAGGGCTGGCTTGAAAAATAACTTATTCTTTGGACTGAAAGCAGCATCTTTTTATTATGAG
Source organism: Cettia cetti (assembly GCA_013401135.1). Taxonomy (NCBI): domain Eukaryota; kingdom Metazoa; phylum Chordata; class Aves; order Passeriformes; family Sylviidae; genus Cettia; species Cettia cetti. Next base: position 28,051 of record VZUI01040007.1, on the reverse strand, counting down.
GCAGACACCACATGATTTTCTGAAAAGACCACAGAGCTTTTCTGACAGGTTTGATGGAGAAATGGAAGCATGCATGACTGGAAAATCTACACTGTCATACATCCAGTGTTTACTGGTGGCTCTTGAGCAGAATCATGAGTACTGGATGGTGGCACATGTACTTAAATGCATGGCTCAGATAATACAGAGTTAAGACTAAAAATATTCACATGAATAAGGGCCAATTTCACTGAAATTCTCAGCTATCCAGGAGTCCTCCTGTCCCCTATGTGGACTGACACACAGACAAGATGTAATGCAGGACTTAAGAATAAAATAAGAACCTCTGGAAGCAATTCCAGACTTCTGCAGAAGTGTGGTTTATTAGCATCAATCATAATGGTAACAAGCATGTAATTTTCCCCACAAAGAGCTCCCCCCCAAAGCCCCCAGCTACAGTGTAAAATGAATGTATAGAGGCAACAACTCAGGGAGAAAAATCAAGGAGTGAGCTGAAACCCTCTATGAAAGCCTTGAGGAACTGATCTGGTGAGAGGGCTCAGTGCAATTGCTTCAAACATCAAGAAACAAAGCAGAGGATGGATGAGGTAAGAGGAAATTGCCAAGTTTGGGGGTAGATTAAGGTGGAAGAGTGCACCTGGTAAATGTAACTGTGCTGATTATTTCACATTCAAACTTCCAGCATGGTGAATAGTGATGTTCATGTTTGTTTTCAGGTCAGGATCTAATTTATCCTCCCTTCTTCCTCTTTTTGGTTATTCATCTCATTTAGGTAAACAGACATCCTGGTTTATAAGAAGTCATTTTTTCCAAGCAAGTTCCTGAACTACCTTCAGCACAACAGAAATCTATTACAGTTTTGCGAAGTTCTACCTCTAATTTCACCATCTTAGACTTATTTGAGCTTTCTGAAACCATACAGTCATTTTAACCTGCACAGCCTAAACATCACAAAATTGTTTCGACAAACAAATACTGAAGATGCCAGAACCAGCTGCAAGCTTTTGTCCTGGTGCCTAAAGAAGAGATGTTCTGAGAAAAGAATCAGCACTTGTGTGGGATCATACAAGCAAATCTGGGCCATACAACTTGGAAAAGCCTAGCTCCTTCCTTTGAGACTGCTTCTCACTGCCATAGTAACAAGCAAATCAGATGAAGTTAACAACAAATGAAAAAGCAGGACTGGCCTTTAGCCATGTTACGGCTCCACCTGCTCAGAGACCAGCCAAGCTGTCACTGCTCCAGATGCACCACATAGCTGGATATTAAAATTTAGCATAAGTTCATTTCTATTTCACTAAACAGGAGAATGGTTATTGCCTGAGTCTGCTTATAGTGAAACAATAGAAATGTCAGCAGAGTTTGACTGGGTTATCATAATTTAATTTCACTGGGACTGTACTTGAACTGAACTCAGGCTGGATAGAGAAATTGTGATGGGTAGGGAGACATAAAGCTTTCTTCTCCTGTTGTGCAGCAAATATAGCTATTTACTGTACAGCACAGATACTTGTGGACCAAGGCATTTTTGTCAGAAATTATGTTAAATTGAAACCATGGCTTCCCTTTTACTGGGTTTCTGACCCATTTCATGAAGGTCTTGCACATTGTCAGTTCTGAAATGCTCTGTGCTGGCAGACAGGAAAGAAGCATGAGTCTGAACCCCAAGTTGTTCTGACTATTGAGTCTCATCAATCCACCTTTAAAAATAAATCACACTGTTCAGACTGGGTATCAACAAGAGCCAAATGTAGTGCTACTTATAGAATCACTGAATGGTTTGGAATGGAAGGGACCTTCAATGCTCACCTAGTCCCACACTTGGGCAATGACACCTTTCCCTAGATCAGGTTGCTCAAAGCCCCATCCAACCTGGCTTGACCAGTTCCAATAATGAGGCAGATACAGCTTTTCTGGGCAACTTTTTTTAGTGGCTCACCACTCTCATCATATAAAAAATTCTTATACCCAATTTACTTCATAAGTGCTTTTGGTGGTAGATACTAATCACAAGTACAAGGCTGAGAGAGTGGGGTGTATGGTGATGCCTCTGGTGTAAACAGACACGCCAGGATGAGCATCTCCAGCATCTTATTAGTCCTTGTTCTAAACGCAGTGTGTGGAGTGACTTCTGCCCTGCCATGCCACACACTGCATTTAGAACAGTCATGGTTAAAGATGAAGCTATTCTGCTTCAAGTGGTCAGAATTCACAGTAAAAACAGTAGTAGTTACCAGCAGAAGGGTAGCCATCCCAAGTGCCAAAGAAATACGTAAGAGAAAAATTTATTTTAGAAGAGCTCTTGGAAAGAAGATAATTTTCTTTCCTTGGTATATACTGAGTAGAAGAGGTTTTACACAGATTTTGCATGAAAGAAGTCACCAAATAACTGTCTGAAAAAAGCACTGAAACAAGACTGCAGCTTTTAAGCCAACATGAGCTGATGCAACTGTCTGCTCTGATTGTCTGTTCTCATGCCAAAGCATTCATGTCACACTTGTAGAGGTGTGCATCAATGTGACACTCTGTACTGACTTCAATCCTACTACAGTTCAAAGCTGGCTTCATTTTCTTGCAGAATTAAGAGAAATTAAACTAGAAACCAATATAATCAGTTTTAAGGTGTGAATTGTATTACTTGTCAATGCTTTCCATATTACAAATAGGGTCCACATGGAAAGATTTTTGCAGTAAATAAAAATGCTTTATCAGCAGTTGGTTTAGGCATCTAATTTTTCAGTAAACTCAATGCAGGCAGAGACTGACACACAGGGAGTCTTGGACTTGCAGGAAAACATCCACCTAGTTGATGTTTGTGCACAGCTACTTCTAGCACCTCATTGATAAGCAATTAAGAATTTTCCCTGAAGTGGCCAAAAGCACTTATGTGGCTCCTTATGCCCCTCTCAGATGGGCTGAGCAAGGAATCACACCAAAACAAGTCCAAAGACAGGCTTCAAAGCCTACATAGTTCAGGTAACATTTCATCCACTCCATAATAACTGCATGTGCTTTCCATGAAAATCATGGGAAAATCTTTCTACACAGAAGGATAGGAGAACTGGTGCAGAACATACCCAAAAGATTCATGTCAAAATCTCCTGTAGGTCTTATTGTCATAGTCTCTGTCCTAGAGACCACAAGCATAGGCAAGGGAGATTATATCATTGTTCTCTGCTTAAGATCATAACCTACATTTCTACAAAGGAACAGATGACATATTCAAGCAAATAGGGTAGGTTTTTTTTGCAGCAGTATCACCAGAGAGAGGAGGTATTTGCTTGGAAATTATAGAAAACCCACTTCTAGCCTGTTTTGTGAAAACAAGAATATCCTCTTCTCAGTTAAGTATCATCCTTGACTTATTCCACTGCTTACTACTGACTTCTTTCCTTTACTTCTCACAAGACATCAAGTATGAATGAGACAGAAGTTTAAACAATGGAGAAGATAAAAGCCTAGAATACCAAGTTATGTTTTATAGTTTTAGAGTTTATGGGTGTAATTTAAAGTATCAGTATGGGGACTGACATTATTTAAACCTCTCAACTATCACATGAACTTATAAAATTTGAAGACCTCATAGATACAGAAAGCTACTTGCTGTTAAATCCACAGGTTAGACCAGCTATAAACTAGGGCCATGTTTAGAGCAAAGCAATTAACACAGAAATGAAATTCTCTTTCATAGTCACACTGAAAACAAAACACATAAGTAACATGAACACACATCATGCTGTCTGTGGCTCTGCATGCCATACTTTTGAATGAAATAAATTATTAAAGAAATTAATGTACCTTCATTACTTATTCTTCAGCTGCTCTGCATCCATTCTTCTAATTAAGAAAATTGCCTAGACTAAATATCATGATTAAAATAGTGCACCATGTTTCTAGAGAATACCTAATTTTTTCAAGTGCTGACTTCTTTTATTTAATAGCGATACTTAAGAGATATTATGTCACTAGTGAATCAATTTATTCCAGTAGCTTTTCTAGCATATTTTTTTAACTTGGATAGCAAACAACATCAACCTATTTTGAGACTATCAATCTATTGATCAGAATTGATTTTTGGTACACCTTTTGTATATAGAAATGCTGAAATTAAGTGTTTTCTAATATTTTTCAATGACAGTGCTATTGATGAAACAGTAAGACAAACACAACCAATTCTGTGCTTAACTTTGTCACACACAAAATATAAAACAGGCCTCTGAAAAAAATGCACTTACCTGGTATGTAAACAACACTTCACTTGGTGATTTACCTAATTTTCCATTGATGTTAACTTCAATTTGACCTTTTTGTGGTTCATTCATTGGTCCAACTTGACACACAATCCTAAAAAGAAAGAATGTAAGCTTATCTGTTAGAAGTAACAGCTGCAATACCAATGCAATGTATGTGAGCTACCACACACACTGCCAGCAAGAGTCCCAACTTTATCCCATACTATGCAATCCAGTGCTGCCTCAGATTCCCACCAAAACCACCCAAGAATAGTTTGCTTGTCTATCTAAAGGCCGGTAAAACTGAAACCTGAGCACTGTACCCAGCACTGTACACAGCTACTTTAGCAGTCTGCAAGTAGAAGTGCCTTCTGCAGAAGACTCAAATTCAGCCCATAAGTCTTTTAAATCTCTGCAACCTGACATAAGATTTACAGTGGACTTTGTGATGTTAAAAAAACCCAAACCCACAAAGGAATCCCCACTTCCTTGATGCCAACATCAGACCATCAGCTATCTCATAATTTTGTGTGTTTTAACTGCTGATAATTTTGTTTTGCATCTTGCTACCTTTCAGCTTCAAACTACTGCCTTTTCACACCTATGATCAAAATCCCTTCAGAATTACTGTTCTCTGAAAATAAATTCACAGATAACACATGCAAAATCAGAGGTCAAGGAACACTGGCCAAGAAAACGCTGCCTTAGAACTAATAGTGCTACTGAGTGATAGCTAGGATGTTTAAATTTTAATTTCAAACAGGTAAACCAGAGAATGAAAGCATGAAAAGGCAATAAGGATTCGACACACTTGAAAACTGGGACAAATGCTTAATGGAGAGTTGATAATACAGTTAGATAAGGAAGTATATAGTGCTCCCAGCCTGCTCAGTCAGACAGTTCCATATAGGCCACACCCTGAGGATCACTGCTCATTTCTGTCACTCTTTTCCTCCAGGATTATTGCTATTCTTCCTTAAGCAGTTCATGACTGCTTAAAAAAAAAACAACCCAAAGTAGCAAAAAACCCCTTAACAACTCCAAATTACTGGGTATAATGTACTTAAATCAGGACTTATAATAAAAGGATTGTCAAGTCCCTCTGCAGATCACTCCAGACTTTTTTTTCCTGGGTTCTGGCAAATGGACAAAATTCTCTGAATTCCTGCATGTCCTGGCATGTGTATGGCTGCCTGAGCCTGTTCCTCATCATCTCTCTACTGTATTCTTGGAAGTTGTATCTTCATGTCAGGCAGAAACAGGAAACGGTGCCTTCGGAGGAATTTTTACCATATGTCAAGCTAGGGAAAGAGTCGGGGGCCGGGGCCGGGGGGCGTGGGGGAAACATCGAGGCAGGGATTTTAATTGGAAAAGTTCCCTCCCCTCCCCAGCGCTGGCATTGCCTCCCTTCCCCCACGTTACTAATGGAAAACTACAAAGAATGACTTCTGGAAGGCAAACAATTAAATCACCGCAGAGCCAGAAAGCACCCTTAAGTGTCTTAAATATTGCTGTGCATGGGAGCCACTGTCTCCTAAAAAGACTAGCTTTTAACTGCAAAAGGGTAGGGGAGCAAGACAAGGCACTTCTTATTATTTTTAAATTTAATTTTATAAAGAAAGGTAATAATAAAAGAACAGAGGAAGACAAATACAGAAAATTAAAGATATCTATGTGAAGATTTTGACAACTTCTTTTTTAAGGCTTCCCTAGTCGGGAACATCCGTCAAAACCCACTAATTTGTTGATAAATGACATGATGCAAGTTGCATTTGTCCTCACTCATTACTACACTGCCAGAACTTAAGAAACCAGTAATGTTGCTATGATACAAGGAACCAGTCATCTCAGTTCTGGCTCCTTTCCATGTATTTAAAAATATCAAAAAGCTTTAGAAAAAGCCAAGAGGATGGGGAAATTCTTTAAAGGCTATGTTGCAATTCAGTGCAGCTTTTGCAAACACTGAAAATAGGGAATGGGGAAAGATGACTGATTGGAAGTACATGTAAATGCAGGAGTGATGGCAATAAAACTGGAAAGCAGTAAGAAATAACCAGCTATTCTTTATCTTCTTCAGTCCTAGAGGCCTGGCAAACTTCTAAATGCCTGATTCACACATTGACTAAAGCTAAATACTTTTCAAAACTAAAAAAAAAAAAAAAAAAAAAAAAAAAAAAACCCTAAAAAAAATCACTTAGGTATCTTCAAAGTCACTTTCAAAACATGCCACAGAAATAGCAAAAAGTTACTGTGTTACACTTTAAATTATAGGAAGGGAAAGAAAGCCAAGGTTTCAACTGCAGCTTTCCAAAGTGAATGAAAGAAGAATCACACTAAAATATGTCATTACTCTTAATACTACCACTGAACCTTCCTGCTATGCTTTTCATCAGCTAGTATCAAAAGGGTATTTACCTCTTGAAATTAGAAGCTTGATATAATCTGTAAGAAACACCTAGATATCTACCTAGAAGAATTTAGGCATTCTGTTTTAATTTTTGGCACTGCTTAAGAGTGTGACAAGTAACCTGCAAAACATCTACCAACCTGCAAAGGCAATTCAACATCCATGGACTTGTTGGCTTTGAGATGAAACTTAGTCATCTACAGCTAAACCTAATCTCTGGGTTCCCTCCCTGTCCCCAGGCAAGAAACTCTGTGGCTGAACTAAACAGATTTAAGCTTCCTCGTGTTTTGCCTACTTTCCCATAAATCTTGTATGCTTGGCTTCACTGTTAAAGACTAGATGCACATGTAGAATGTTTTTAATTTAAAAACAGTCTTGATATATATGCAGTAATAATTCATGAAAACTTTTCAATCAAGTAAGGAAAAAACTTCAATCAGGAGCAGGATGGTAGTACACCATTGTAAATGTGTTGCTGCATTACAATCTGTAACAATTTCATGTTACTATGAAATATTGCAGGTATATCATAGCAATAGTTCTTTCTTCAAAAGGTAACATTTTGTAACCACAAGAAGATCATCTTTTCTTGAAAATGCACAGTTTCCTGTTTTCACCTAAAATCTTGTGAAAAGCATCCATCAATTACCTTGTGGAAACAGAGTAGAACTCCTCTTTAAAAAGACATTCCTTGTCTGCTACTGTTATATTTTTTACATCTTCTGCCTTTATTCCCAAATTAGATCCCATTATGGTCAAAAGAATTCCACCACTTAGTGGTCCAGTTTTTGGCTCAATCTGTGATTGCATAAGGGACAGGAAAAAAAAAAAGTAAAATTAAATAGTACAGTGACTGTATTGCTCTTTTATATTATTTAAAGCTACTTTAACTTACCCACATTTGAAATGCAAATGTTTCTTGTAGGACAAACAAAAAAGACATGCTATGCAACTTTTTAATGTTAATTAATCATCTGTTAGCTCACAACTAGCATTCAACACCTGAAGATTTCATGTCTCCTGTGGCAGGCTGTTATGTACAAAACACTTGACTGGTGTTTATTCTAAGTTTGCTTCCTCCACTGAAGTACTGTGATTTTGAAAAGCAAATGGATTACACTCTTCTCACAATCCTTCCACACAGCTTTTCCAGCATTTTGTTGTTGTGATTTTATCCCTTTAGGTTTACAGCAGAGTAGCACAACTTCCTATCACACAGTGCTGCCTCGCATAGTGTCTTCAAAAGTTCCTCCAATCCCTTGATTTTCCTTACTGCATCTCATGGTAGAGTGCTGTAGCATGGGATGATGCTAACTGAGTAATTTGCAAATAAAATGAGGACAGAGAAGATCGTGCAGTTGCAGTGGACTGCTCAGACTGAAATATGACCCCAACAGGCACTTCAATTTGGAATATTTGTTAGGAAGCTAACCTGCTTTCCTACATAGTGCTTGAAGCACCTCCAGCAAGACCTTTTCAGATCTTTAGCTGTGGAGGGCTGCAAGTTTCCCATCAAGAAGAGTGAGATTGCACATCAATGCCTGCTCCAGCAAAATCAGTCTCTCAGGTCTCAGCAAGCGTGAGCACACGACGTGGCCTCCTCTGCTGGCTGCCCAGCCACTGGCTGTCCATTTGCACTTAACCCCTAAACAAACTAGCTGAAAAAGTACTCTACTGTTTGTCTAGCTGTTTCCAAATGTTATGTTCATATCTAAAGCTTATGTAAGGTCTGAAAGCAATAGATTTTTAGTATCTTTTTTTTCATCCAGAAACAGTATCCCAGGTGAAAACACTTTTTTCTTAATTTTCCTTTTCCTTTTTTCTCAAGTTGTGTTTACCTGGGCACAGATATTACACAAGTATTCTTCTCCACACATTCTGTTGAGCTTCTAGGGTATTTACCTTCCTTGGCAGACTTCAACTGTTTAACAGCCATTTCTTCTTAGATTTACCCTCATGGCCAACCTTCCCCAGTGCACTGCAGGTCTGCCAGTAGGCACACTGAACCAGAGATGCAGTGTCTCTACCAGTTTGAGCCACAGGTCTCAGACACAGTTTCTACTGAGTGAAACATCCCTGTTACAACTCTCAACCTCTGTCATACAGTTATCACATTTTGTGATGGCTTGGGATGTGTTCTTATCAGTGTGTCTGAGTTTCGAAGCACTGATACCACTGCTGCAGCAATTCAGGTTTGTCCAGTGGAAGCATGTATCACTTTTTTTCCCAACAATTATGCCCATAAAAGCAGCATTTGGCTTGTTTCCGAAAAGGATTCTGAAAAGGACATGGATTTATGACTTTCTTTGCCTGCTGATCCACCAATGTGGACAACAATCTTCCCTGCCCCTGCAATGCTGCAGCTGCAGAGTAAGTCAGGTGCACATTTGGTCTCTCTGACTTCTTACATTCAGCTCCTACAGCCTTGAGTTTGAAGCTGGTGTGGACTGAAAACTACCACTGACACCTGGAAAACATTTTGTGATGCAGAAACTATCTGCTCCATTATTAAATACTATTTAAATGTCTAACTTGAAGCCTGTAAATTAACCTGTTATGTACTTTTAGTTCTAGGAATAGCAAACCTCTCTTACAGACTCATTTCAGGTAGAAAGGACTTTATGAGAGAAAAATATCCATGCTAAGAATGCAAGAATCAAACGCCACATTTTAAGCATGCACTGCTACCCTGGCTTCTGACACAGCGAGGACAAGGCTTGAAAAACAAGGGGGCTGAAAGACTCCATTCAGTCTCTTATTTTGAGTCTTTACAAATCTCTCACATGCATCACTACTGACATTATTTCCTTTCAGCTATTTCAGAGGCTTACTTAACACCCCAGAAAAAAACCTGCCTTTCAGTATGAGCTTGCTTGGCTGCTTTCTCCTGAAAAATATTACACTGGTAGGGAGAGAAAAAGAGCCATCTTACGCGAGTGATTTCTGGAGGAGGACACGTGTCGGTGGGGGAAGTGTGACAGAGTTTTTCATAAACGCACTTGCTGGGCTTGCCATCTTCTTCACACCAGACACACTTGTACTCAGGACGGGCAGCAAGGCACAAGCTGCAGTCACTTCGTCCATAGGAGCAGTTGTACAGAGTCACTGAAAGATGAAAGGCAAACATATTTAGACATTTCTCTCTGTTTCAAGGATATTCAGAGTCCTTTAGGAAGGAAAACTAACCCTCTGTATAAAGTTCAGTGGAGTCACGTGAGTAGTAAGTACAGTCTGTACTTAACCCCTGAATGATGCTGAGAGAAAATTTTATTTTTCCTTTTTGGAAAAACCTGACATTTATCCATGTGCAGAGTATGACTACTCCGCAAATATATTTTTGTCACTCAGGCACTGTCAAAACAGTCCTTACTTTGACTAACCTCAATAACACATACAATTGTTTAAAGATTAACTCAAACATCAGTTTCTCCTGGAACATCCCAAGTCAGATATGGAAGGTATAGACTCTGCATGGGCGTTAGTAGGGGTGGACATCAGCTGGCATGGGACTTCTGCCAGTTGCAGAATTAAAGGAAGAGAGCTGCCTTTGTAGGCTGTTTCCAGGACATTTGGAACTTTCAATAATCATCACTCATGCCTGAACTGAATAGAAAATTAACACTTAGTAAAATGTTAACCTTTGTTCAAGTTAATACCTCCGCGTTTCTTCATTCTTCTCTATTTTCTTGCTTTTGTTTTCCCTTTTGTCTTGAACTATCACCCTGATGTACACCTTAGTCCTTCTGTAGTGGGGTTTAGTTCTAGTGTTTCTGAGCCCAGAAATCAAGTCTGGTAGTCATACCTCTCTTGCTGATGAAGCAGAGACCACCTGTCCCAGACACTAAGCTTGTTTTGGCCCCCATCAATCTCTCTAGCATGATGCACAGTCACTGAACAAAACTAATTTTCCCAAATAGATGCAAAGCCTTGAGCCATATCTCAGTGGTTCAAAACTGTAAGGAGAGTCTGGGCTTGCAAAACCCACATGGAAATGCACTTGAGAACTAGCCCAGAAGAAAACAGACTGAAAAGATGCCACATGCTTCTTGAGGCAAAGTGTGCAAGTTGCCCAGATTACTCAGCATGTGAGTGCTCTGCCTCCCTGGACAGGTGAGATGATTATTGTGAAGAGGAAAACATCTTGCTGCCTGCTTTTCTGCTCCTTCTTTCCCTCCTGCTTCTCTCTTCCCTTTGCAGTTCTGTATTTCTGGCCACACAGCCTCTTACCCTCTGCCACTGAGGCTCTGGCATTTTTTGAGTCTTGTAAATCAACTTAACTTACCAGAACAGCAGAAAGCGTTTTAGATTTCCTCCTGTGCTCTTTGAAGAGTTAAATGTGCTTACAGGTGGGAATGGGGTATACAAGACAGAGACTCAACATCTTCCCCTTCCCTTCATTAACTCTCAAGAAACAGTAGCCTTAGTGACACTGGATTTTTTTCAAACGAGGTTCATACTTAAAGATGCAGGAAATAAAGGAAAGTAAACAGATGTGGACCAAAGTAAATCCTTTTCAGATGCACATAGTTAAAGGCTATTAGAAGCGTCTATTAAAAACAAGTTTTTACTCTCAGAGGAGCAGAACTCTAAAAAAGACACTGGCAAAACAATCCACCAGTCAGTAATATTTCAATACACTTGGTATCTTCCTAGATAACAGCAGCAGAAGTAGGTTTTGAAATCTAATTCCGAAAGACCACCACGTGAAATGAAAAAGTAAAATGAGTTTTCCATTATTTTTCAGCAGTGGCCTTATTTCCCTGCTAGGCATGAACAATAGTGCAGATGCCCAAACCTTGGCTAGCTTCTGCCACTTGCAGAACATGTAATCCCACACAGCAAGTTTTTTTCTAAGTGCTGTATGTTTAAAACCCTCACCATTCAGTTTCACAGCTATTCTTTAAGATAATAATGGGGTTTTTTTTCCCCTTACAATGAAGAGTTAATGCAATGATGAAGCCTGATTTTAACCCTTTCCTACCTCTAGTCAGCATAAACACTTGATTTCAAGTAGCTTTACAAGCACAAAATCAGCTGAAGTATCATTAGAGGTGCATGCAAAACTGAGGGACTTTGGCATTTGTGAAAATGAATCACTGAGAAAGAGCATCCGATTCAATCTCTCTTGAACTTTCAAAGAGTTGATGAGCACAAAGCAGGAGTAGCATCATTTGCTTCATAAACTGAGCACATCAATATGGAAGGCACTGAGCAACAAACATAAGCCAAGTAATATTTCCTGCAGTTTGCATGTCATTTATCCAGTCTGTAGGTTGCATATAGACATGGTGCTGGGGAAAAGCACCAGACTGACAGCCAATGTATGCTCCTGTTTGCTTTGGGGACAGTGGCAAGTAAAAGTTTCCTTGCTGTGAATCGCTTTTATAGGAACCAGATTGCTTTCTTATTCCAGCACTCTGAAAGATTGCTACTGCACAGACACTAGAACAGGATAAATTGTTGAGCAAATCTTCCCCTTGGCTTCCTAAACATCACATTTCCCACCCAGACGACCGCATGGCCACCAGGTACAGCACGGGAATGTGTTTACTGAATTACTTTATTAGCTATCCTTCACTGGCTGGACAGGGATTCTGATTCCACCCCTCAGTAAACAATGTCAGCACTGCAAAGTCTTGATGTCCCTCACATCCAGTTGCATAAATATAATGAAGAAAGCCATGGCCCTAAAGCATTAACCACTCCCCTTTTTCACTGATCAGCTCATTATATGTACCAGCAGCAAGCTACTCATTAGATTCAGACTCTTATCCATCACCTTGAGATACCAGCTGTGATATCATCGATAAAAAGGACAAAGGATAAAAGGAGTATATTGGATTTCACACTGTTCAGAACCCCTGATGGCTTGAGATGTAAAAAAGCTATCATAACTTAGTATTCACTAAGTGTCATACAAAGAAAGGGTTCTTTCACTGGCAGGTTCAAAGGTGATTCTCAGCAGCAGCCATACACCCAAAGCCAATTCTTTTCAAGATGCGTAAAAACACATTACACTCTGGATTTCATATGGCAAGGGAGTGTGAAAGTCAGAAAGAATTTGGATTTTAAAAAGCCCTTTTATACTAAAAAGAGACATCTGTTGATAATTTTTCAATTCCCCTCTTGGAAGTGTTCTATATTTCAATTTGAATTATAACATTTCTTTAATAATTTAGCTATTTTGTTTTGTTTTCAATGTTTTTCCCTGACTTGGAAAAAAGATGTTGGGAATATTTGGTCAAAATTCTGCTGTTTTAAACATGACAGCCTTTGGAATGGAAATTAAGACAGTGTGAGATTGTAATATGACCTCCCTGTAAAATTCATGCCAGGTCCTCTTTTAAGTCTTTTATGCACGCAGAACCATAAGGAAAATTTTCTAAAACCATAGTTCATGCTGCCAATATGAAAGGGAATAAATTTAAATACTGTACAATTGGAAAAATATGGTCTGAAGATTTGTTCTGCAGAGGAAATTACTTGGGGTACTAGTATTTTCCTGATGTTGACCCATCATGCAAATAACAAGAGGGTTGCCTCATAGTTTTTTGCAAAATTCTGCCCGAAATGTCCGACCAAAGATGTGTAAGGCAGGTCTCAGCTCCTAGATATTGCTCCATTGATTTTTAAAGGTGTTTTCTTACTCCAGCTCAGGACTAGGCTTAAAGACATAATTGCTTCATTATTGTATGTTGAAAAGAAATGAAATTTATATTCATAAAGGGATTTTTATCAGAGACCAAGTCTTTGTGCTATAATTTTTAATTTATTTTTAATAGAAATAAATTAATAGAGTAATGAGCTGAAAACACACCGAATGTTTCTGTGTTTTCTTGATTGCCAGCTGACATAGGGACTGCAGAACCTGTCTGAACTGAGACACAGCTAAGAGATGAGATTTCAGGTGAAGCCCATGTGAGTGGCTGTGACAAGGATCCTTTTTCTGCTGTTTGATGAGGAAAGTTCATTGAGGAAGGGAAAAGATGATTGACAGAGAAAAATCAAAATACTTAAGTATTTAATTTTCATACTTAAGTATGAACTGGGAAGCTTTGCTATTAGGATTGCACTTCAGAGCAAAAGCAATTTTGAAAATTATAGAATCATAAAATCAGAATATCTTGGGTTGGAAGAGACCTTTAAAGGTCACCTAGTCCAAATCTCTGTAACGAGCAGGGACATCTTCAACTAGACCAAGTGAGTTTTGAGATTGTCCTGTGCACAGCCAGGAGTTGGACTTGATGATCTGTGTGGGTCCCTTCCAATTCAGGATATCCTGTGATTCTGTGATTCTACACAGAGGCTCATCCAGCCTGAACCGCAGTGTTTCCAGGCATGGGGCATCTACCATCTCTCTGGTATCCACAGCATAGCTCTGTATTAGCCACTCTGAAGCAAATTAACTCTACTCCAGCTGAAAGGAGCTCAGCAACCTGTGCCACTGTTTCACCAGCCTCACTGTAAAACAACTTCTTCCTTATATCTAGTCTAAAAATCTACCTTCTTTCAGTGTAAAACCATTACCCCTTGTTCTATTGCAACAATCCCTGCAAAAAAGTTTGCCCTTATCCCTTTTATAAGCGACCTTTAAGTACTGAAAAATTTCAATAAGGTCTCCCTGGAACCTTCTCTTCTCCAGGCTGAACAACCCCAACTCTCTCAACCTTTCCTCATTGGAGAGGTGCTCCAGCCCTCTGATCATCTTTGTGGCCCTTCCTACTCTGTACTCATTCCAACAGGTCCATGACCTCCTTATGTGGCAGGCCCAGAGCTGAAGGCAGCACTCCAGATGGGGTGTCATGAGAGTGGGTAGAGGGAGAGAATCCCCACCCTTGCCCTGCTGGCCACGCTGCTTTTGATCCAGCCCAGGGTGTGACTGGCTTTCACACCCTGCAGGGACTGCTCTCAATCCCTTCATATTCCAGCTTGTATTTGTGTTTGGGATTTCCCCAACCCACATGCAGGGCCCTGCACTTGGCCTTGTTGGTCCTCATGAGGTTTGCAGAGGCCCACCTCTCACGCCCATCAAAGTCCCTCTGGATGCCATGCCTTCTTTCCGGTGTGTCAGCTGCCCCACACAGCTTGGTGTCACTGGCAAACTTGCTGACAACACAGATGTTTAATGCATTAGTTAAATATTAATAACTTTTGTTCTGTCAGATTTAATTGTTTCACCCAAAGCAGCAAAGCCTAAAAACATTTTTAGACTCCAAATTATGAAGGAATAGATTTCTGGTTACTGTAATTAATCTTCCTTTAATCCCATATTTCATACTTACCCATTAGTTTGCTGTCAATCTTGACCTTTTCTGGATAAGTTTTTATGGATAAGTTAAGTTGTAGGGTCTCATTTGCACTATAGGAGAACTAGAAAAGATGACATAACAGAGATATTTATACCTTCATTTGGCAAGGTTAATTTCATGCATTTCATACGATTCTCAACAATCAGACCTGTGAAGGTTTTAGAAACTCTCCCAAGCCTTATGGCCTTTTTTCATCTTGGGAAGACGCATTTATAGAAAAATGTTTTAATGAACCTAATACTTCACAATCAGAATTTTCAAGTACCAAGGGACAGCAATATCTGAATACTTGCTTTTCATTAATTTAATTTACATTTGGTTATAAGTATCAAAGCAGCAAAAGTGCTGTTCAGAGGCAGTAAGTATAGCTGCTGACCCTGCTGAGTTCTCCCTTCCCACACCATCTGGCCCCATTACTTCTGTGGGCACAGCAGACTCACACCGCATGGAGGGGAAATCTCTCGCATCTTTTACAGTGCAACCTCCTAATTCTACAGCCGAATCACAAGGTTCACATGCTCCAAGACATGAGCTTCTGCTCATGCTGAAAGAGCAGCAGTGACAATCATTGGGAAACAAGAAGAACAAATAAAAATATAGACTCTTGATAAAGCAAATGCTTTGTACTAGGCACGGATGATGCATAAATGCTCATTAATTCTCAAAACTAGTTAGTGAACTTGTAAGACATAAAGTTTAAAGGCTGCACAACATTTGTGAGTCAAACTTGGTGCTTAGAAAATAGACTATTTTTCAAATATTATTTCCTTTCTCAGTAAAACAAGCAAGAATTAAAGAAGCATAACTACTAGGTAGCCAAGCAACAGCATACTGTTACCATTCTTACCATTCCCATTTTTACAGATATAAAACAGGAAAGATAATAAATTGGAATGTGGAGAGGGAGAGTACTGAAATTCTTGCATTTTATCCTCAATGATTTCACTAGATTGCATAAAAAGTGAAGAATAAAACAGTAATGGTCTCAAATTCCTCCAGAGACATTTCAATAATTCCATGGATTACACAGGTAGAGAAATCAAGGAGAAAGATTGAGGGCTTTGAGGAGAGACTTCAGGAGCTCTGAGACAAAACTGCAGCCTTTGACTACTATTGCCAAAGGAAAACCTCCATTAGAGGCGGCTTTCTTTTCTGAAGGGAACACATATTACCTGTATAATTCTGGACACATGTAGCAACTTCTAAACTGGAAGAGTTTAGAAGGAAAACTGAGCATATTTGGTAGGTGAATAATATTTTTACATTTACCTCTTTACTCACGAATGAAAATTTTCCTTCCTCTGATTCGTCAACAGAAGCTTCAAATTCAAATTGGCTGTTTCCAACCATAAATTTTTTACCCTAAGGATGAGAAAATTTCAGTTTAGAATTTGTATTGCATCACCAAGCATAGTAAAATATCACCAGGCGATACCCTGTTCAGCACTGGAAGTAATCAAATCCAAATGCAGAAGGCTAACTGGTTACAGTCATCTTCTAAAGCAATGCTAGTGAGAAGCTGAGACAGAGCAGTCTGTGACTTTGCTGCACCCCTCTAACATTCATTCACGGTAGGCACACCAAGAAGTTCAAGGAAAGCAAGATCATATATAGCACTCTGTTTTAGGGAGCAATAAGAAAAAGCTAACGGATGTGAATGCTGGATGGCTTCACACATCAAATGTGTTATTAACGGAGCTGTGTGAGTTCTGCCCTTAAAGGTTTTCTCTGCAGGGATTCTGGGCAGAGCATCAATGCAAGTGCTGCATGGGAAACTGGAATGAACATCTCTCAGCTCTTGCTGCCTTTCTCCTGCCTTACCATGACTCCAGCTGTATTTTCATAGGACAGTCTTCAATGGCAGCACTAATTTAAGGGTATTCCTGCCTCCTAGACATCTTCTACTCCTCTCTTCTCCCTAGATCCTAAATCTGTTGATTCCTAAGTCCCTAGCACATACTGACCTTCACTGCACTGACAGCTCTCAGCTTGGCTTTTCTGTGATTCAGTCAAAGAACTTAGCTGGCTGAGTTCTAAAAACCTCATCCCATGGCATTGCTTCTGTGCTGGGTCATTCTCCTGCCCATAGGACAGACATGCAAACAGCTTTGCCAGAAAAATATTAGAAAGAAGCGAGTGGCAAGGATATTTTCAGACAGTAATGTTGGTAAAGACTTGTCGCTGTGGAGTTGGAGACAGGGATGCAACATTAACATCTCATTACTGAGATCATGCAGCAACAGCCCATGTTTATTGTCTGCCAGCTCCTTTTAAGGAGCTTTAAAATTTCTTGTGCTTATAGACATGATTGGTTAAGGGTTTCAACTCTGCTTAGCTCACTGGTCAATGAGTGTATTTGTGCTTCAAAGGGGTTGGCTGTGGTCCTCTGATTGGGTTTGAATCTGACTTATCCTTGTCATGTCCAGGGACTTGTTTACATCGAGCTAGGCTGGTCAAACAGGTGTCTGTTAAGCCAAATTATTTATGCAGCTATAAACCAGCTATATCAGTCACAAAGACCTACAAAATCAACAACTCACTTGGGGACAAGACAACCTACACCTTTATAGAATCACAAAATGGTTTGGGCTGGAAAGGACCTTCAAAGACCATCTAGTCCCACAGTCCTGACATAGGCGGGGACATCTTTCCCTAGATCAGGTTGTTCAAAGCCCCATACAACCTGGCCTTGAATATTTCTAGGGATGAAGTACACACAAGTTTCTCAGACAACCTGTTCCAGTCTCTCACCATCCTCACTGCAAAAGATTTTTTCCTTATCTCTCTAAAACTAAACTCTTTCACTTTAAAAAATGTTGCCCCTTTTTCTGACCCTACAGGGCCTGGTAAAATGTCTCTCCCCATCTTTTTATAAGCCACCTTTATATATTGGAAGTTCGCAAAAATGTCTCTCAGGAGCTTTCCCCAGGTTGAACCACCTCAACTCTGTTTCACTCTCTCTCTGATCATTTCCAAGTCTCTTCCAACAGGTAGAACGACAGGTCTACACCTTTCCTGTACAGGGAACTCCAGAGCTGGATGTTGTAGTCCAGCTGAAGTTTTAGGAGAGTGGACTGGAGGCAGATAAATCCCTTGACCTGCTGGCTACACTTCTTTTGATGCAGCCCAGGATACTATCGGCTTTTTGGTCTGCCAAGTGCACATTGCTAGCTCACATCTAATGTTTCATTCTCAAGTCCTTCTCCACAGGGTTGCTCTCAATCCATGCAACCCCCACTCTGCATTGACCCAGGTGCAGGACCTTCTCAGTGGCCTTGCTGAACTTCTTGAGAACTTCACTGTGGATGTAAAGAACTAGTGCCTGGTTTTGACCAGACCCATCTGACTCTTGGAGTGCACACAGCGAAAAGAAAAATGGTTATTCGATTCCTCGTTTCTGCTCCAAAGGTTAAGTATACTGTCACCTGTTACCATCTAACTCTTCTGTATGAGCATCTTATCCTTTTTATTTGTAGCTACTTCTTCAATGTTGGAATCACAGGGAACCCCTGGGTCACTAGGTTTACCTGGTTTACCTAATTAATGTAGTGGAAAGCTTTCCTTCACTGTGACAGCTTGGGCAGTGGACATGAGTCCACCAAGGTTTGGGGCTGAAGAGGAACATGTTTTAATCAGATAAAATTCGAGGCTCTGGGTGGTTATTTTATAGAAGAAAACAAACCTTTTACTTCTTCCTTCTAGGAAGCTACATATAGAAAATAAGATACTGACTGAGTTCTCAAAACCCTTGTCTGAAAATTTACAGTCCATTCCGCCTTACAGAAAGCATCTATATAGTCCAAGTTTTAAAGCATCTTTTTACAAATATTTTTTAATAGGAATGCTGCCTCATTTTCCTTGTCCCACATATTTTAATATAACATGTGTTTTTCAAAACTGTTCAAATCCTGCTGCTCCTTTGTAAGGCTTTCCCACATGCTTAACAGCAGGCTCTGGGAGAGGAGGAAAGCTTTGTTGTGTGTGTGACAGCTGATACCTGGAGTGCACTGAAATCAGGAGTTGCTACACCAGGCTCTTGAGCAGAAGGCAACAGAGCTCACAGTCAGTAGTTTTGGTGCAAGAGATGTGTAGCAAACATAGGAAGCAGGTTAAACATCAGATACACATGACAAAGATAAATTCAAATGGGAAATTACTTTTAACGAAAATCTTTGGCGAGCTAATAAGGTTATCTTGATGTCGGTACATCTGTCTCTCCTACTGTGCCAATCTTTCAAGGACTCAGCTGGAGAATGCCTCACAGAAATTGCATGCAATATGACTGATCAGTACTAAACTTCCCTCCCTCTGCCTGTCCTGGATGGGGCTATTCCCAGAAGAATGACAACAGCTTGGATTTATCTCTCCTTCCTACTGAAATTCATTCAGAGGAAGAAGGGGCAGGAGAACAGTGAACAGCACTTCCTCTTTTAGGCTATTTCTCTCCAGTGGAAGGGAATCATGAGGAGACTTATTCTTTGTACTTAACTTGTAAATGCCTTAAGAGGAGCATACAAAATGTGTGAGCTAATACTTCCACCCTCAGTGGAAGTATAGCAGTTTCCATACTACCAGTATAGAAATCAGTTTGGTTATAATACTGCAACAGCAGTTTTTTAATCCATTTCCCTCTCCTACTCACTAAGTAAGCCCTTCAATGTTCATCTCCACCTAGAGATGAAGATACTTACACGCACAGTGTTGGATAGTGCACTTAGTCACCCACAGCAAGGCTGGGTGTACAACATCCCTTTAAGTAAAGCAGATTAAAATAAACCAAGATAATAGAACCAGTAGTTCAAAGTAACATCACAATATTAATTTTTTTGCTTTTTCTAAGCAAGAATTTAGGCAAGGAAAATAGGAGGAAAATGGATATACCAATGTCCTAATCAAAAGAGACCTTAAATGTGCTCATAGCTGCATGATTCTAGCTTCAAAGATGCTGTAATGCCCAGCATATCCTGTGGCAAAATTGTTCCACATGAGAAGCCAAATGCCATTTAGCATTTGGGCTGTGGGCCGACTCCTACAAAATATCCATCCATGGCTTCTCCTGAGAACCCTGTTTTCCATGAAATATTTACCAAAGGCTGATTGTAAGTTATGCCCTTCATTCAAATGAAGTTTCAGTCATCAAAGTTACTGCTTCAGGTAGCATGACCCCACAGACATGAGTGCCTGTATGATTACAACTATTTCATGCCTTATTTGTCTGTTATCACATACATTAAAGGCCTGTGTATACAGTTATAGTCACTGTGTGTGTTGGAGTCCTGTCACTAAAATTCTTATTTTGACTTTGAAATGCACCTTTGTACCAGGACATATGGAGCTGGTCCCATGACAGAGTTGACATTTTCACATTACTCCCACCCGAGAAAAATTACTCTGGCATCATTTGACACTCACTGCCCTCCAGCATCTTTCCAGTTTTGGGACTACTCATTCACCTTGACTTCTTACACAGGCTTGAACTCCTCATAAGCCTTCCCAGTTCCAAGTTAAATAAACACATTCTGCAGGCAAACGGTTAAACATTGCTACCTACGACAAAGTATTCAATCCACAGGATGTGTCTTTGCATTTGTTAAACACAATTGATACCTCACGGAATTAAAAAAACCCAGCAGCCTTTTCTCCATTCCCTTTTTGTTACTAGCAGCTCAGAAAGATTAAAACCTTATTCATAGACTAATAAACTAGATGAAGTAGTTTTTGCATTCTTGTTGCTGTTTCTCCTTCGAGGACAAGGGTCCACCAGAAGTCAAATTCAGCCCACCTAGATTATGCATCTGCCCTGAATTTCTCTAGAGAGAGAAAGGGCTCTTCCAGTTATATCAAGGGAGCAGGAAATGATTTTCCTCTTGGGCAGAAAAAACATCTCTTCACAATGTTAAATAAAAGAAATACAAGTATAATCCCTAGAATACTTATCATTTTTTAGCAAGGAGAGCTGTGGGTTTAGGAGAGGTGTTGTGTGCCACATGTTGCACACAGTTAGATATCCTACCAGGGACCAGTTCTGGCAGCGTGGAGAACAGACCAAATTCACCAAATTTGCATTTCACTGTCTGCATATATTTTATGGTCTTCAAACAAAAATGTTTCTTTTTTGAACATATGTTTTTATACCACAGTTTTCATATATGTCTGTAGTAGTGAAACACATCACGGTCCTCATATGGTGCTTACACGTTGCTTTTTGCACTTCTCTGAATACCCTTCTTACATTGCTACTCTTCAGGCCTGTTGACCCTTTTCCATCCCTTGGCAGGAGTAGCAAAGGTGATAGAAGGAATTTAGAAGCTATACAGTACTTCAATTTGAAAAAGGATAAAAAAAAACCCTCAAAAAGAAGAGCCTTCTTTCCCTTGATAGATAGCCAGTAGTTAAAGAAATCGATGCACTCCCCAGTGCATCTATCATCAATTCACATTTACACAAAGACAACACAGAAGCAACTAATAGAAACTGATAACAGAACTTGAGCTATCCCCTCAAAATGGTTTTTAAGCTTCATTTTTATCCAACTAACAATAAAATTTTATGCATTGTCTAGACTATAAAGCAATCAAAACCCTGGGGTCTATCTTAGAACCTTTGTAATTTATTTTCTGGAAGCAAGTACTAAGAAAGAGAAGCCTTTGCTATGGGTGAGAACATACCTGATCTTCTGGTTTGATGGTCACACACACACACACAAAAGTGAAAGATTATTTTATCCAAACTAAGAAACATTTAATGTCTGAGTGCATTTTTGTGTTTGAAAGGTGAAAACTGAATTAAGCACACAGAGTGATGTCATTCTAGAACAACAGCAACAAAACCCACCAAATATTTAATTAGAAAAAGATGTGAAACATTCATAATTCCTACATCTCCTCTCATTTTATTAAATGAAAAATAATTGTCCAGTGTTTTAATAGGTACAAATTACATTCTTTAAAATGTCCCCTCCATTTTAGTAGTTAGAGTATTTTCTCCAGCTCTGATTCTCTCTTGGTGATGACTCTACCACAGTAACCAATATTGAATACACTTGAATATGTAGCTCTTTTCTTTCTTTAAATTACAAGCAGGATCTCCAAGGCACATGAACTAATGCTTTAGTTTAGGGGTGTGGATGCAGTTTAAGAGGCATTCAAATGACAGCTAGCTTTGAATTAATCTGCTTACCCGATAATAATCTAGATGTTTTCCCTCAAAATACACAGTTGTTTGGTACTCCATAGGTATTATTGAAGGGTCAGGGTTTAGAAACTGTGGGCATTCTCCTTCCTGGGGAGAGAAACATTTTATGTGTTATTACAAATAATAAGTCTTATCACAACAAGCTCCAATGGCCTTTGGACAATAGAATGATTGTTCTGAAGAACTTCATGCTTAAAATACAGTGACAGATTTGATTACACCCTTTCAAATTAGACATGCTAAAAATGACTGCAACGTATGTCAAAGCTGTGGGTGATTATCTCTCCCTGCCTTGAAATTTTGTTCCTCCCATTGAAGCAAAATTGTAAAAGGAACAGAAATATCCTTTCAGGAGTTATTCAGTCTCACTGCCCCGCCTCAATCACACCCTTAAATTCCCACCCCCGCACTGTCACCAAAAAAAGACACACCTCACACTTCTGGAGTTAACTTTAGAATCATTTTCATATCTCTAATTCAACCAACTCATATGAGAGATCCAGCAAAATATTGAAGTGTTCTAATAAAAAGCCCAATAACTTTATTTTTAAACATTACCATATTTTGTTTAATCACATCTTGTACTGAAGAGGACTCTTCACAGATATGTCTCTTCCAGTCCCACTGGCAATTCCATCTATTGCTTGCACAGGAATAGCATCTACAAATATAACATGGTAGTCATGACATATTGCCAGGCTTTTTCCCCCCACTAACAAGAAAAGTAAGTGAAATGTCATATTTATTCATGGAGGGTAGATCAATCTGTTAGAGTGTCCTTATTATATTAAGCTCAAAACTTCCTAAGAACAGTTCAAGAACCCTAAAAAGCTATTTTATCCCTTAAATAAAGATTTGAGCAAGGATCAGAAAACCATAGCAATTGAAAAACTTCAAGATCAAGCCTGAGAGGACTGGAAGCGATTTTGACCAACCTTCATAAATAAGGACGAGCAAAGGGTTTGGGCTGGCTGCACCTGCCCTATTTGGATGCACTGCAACCCAAAGCACCAAACTACTATTGTTACAGGGAACAAGCAGGCATACAGACGTGCATGTTGCTCACCAGCTGACACACTGGCAGCTACAGAAATGGCAACACAATGAACTGGCCTTAATTATGTGTGCCATGAATATTTCTATTCCATGTTTTATGTTGCTGGCTTACAGGTGCCCTTCAACCATTTTTAAACTCCATTAAAATGTAAGAAAAAGGAGTTGGACACTGGCAAATTTTGAGTGCCAAAGGCTTAATTATGAAGTGATTGAGTGATTCAGGTGCCAGTTACCTAACACACCAAGCTCCAGGATCTAAACACTCATGAAGCTGAAATACTTACGGCTGATTTTCAATAAGATTCATTGCTTCTTCACAGTCATAAAAGGGGTAAGTATGTGATGCAAAAAAAATCTTGTTCTTTTCAAAGGTTAACTGAAGTGGAACCGAAACATGATCTATCACAAAAGAAAAAAAAATACCCAAGTGGTTGTTGAATTCTTCAGCTCTTGAGCTGAATGATACAATGATAACAGTTTTATTATTTTAAAGGACATAAGCAAATATTTAACTATACTGTTGACACTCTGGATCTCATGACTTTAGGTCTGTAAGTTCTGTTTTGTCTTTTTTAGCTTTACAAAATTTTTCAGCACACAGTTCTCAGAAGAAAAGCCGAGGGAGAAAAAAGGGAAGAAGCAAAATTAAAGAATAGCTTTATTATATGGAAGTGTATTTCAGTGGTGCTATTATCATGCTAGAATTTTAAAGAGTCTAGAAGGACAAGGAAAACTGAGAAAGGACATAATTGAACACAGATGAAAACTGGCACGAGAACAGTCATTTTAAATATAACATTTTCTTAAATATGAATATGTCTGCATGTAAAATTACTTCTTTCATTTGTGAATTAAGAATGTTATGTGAATTCAAGCAAGTGATTTTTGTGGTTAATGCCCAACAGTGCCTGCAACAGTTACCACAGGCACTTGTGAGTTTCAGTTTGCCATACATAATTTCCCCACAAATATACTCCTTGTCTGGATTATTACTAAAGAGTGAAACTGTTTGAAATACCTTTTGCAGAAATCATTAAGCTCTTATGACAAGCCATTTCACAAGCTGTTGAGCAATTTCAAACTCTGCTTTCCTTGAACAGGTTCTTGGAAGACCATCAGCTGCTTGGCTGGAAGTTACCTCTGCCTGCACTGGGTGCCCTTGAATATTTCAGACTCACAGGAATGACAGGGGATTTCCTAACAACAGGACTGAGAAATGGCATCCTTCCTAAAATTCGTTTTGGAACCAACCAACCATAACCAAAGTAACCCAGACTTTTCCAGCACCAACAGGGCTTCTTAACAGCAACTGGATGGCTCAGGACTGCCAGAAACATATAAATGCCATGCATACAAGCATCTTAAGGGCAGGTGTCAAAAGAACGGGGCCAGACTCTGTTCAGACAGAACAAGAAGCAAGGACAACAAACTGAGACACAGGAGGGTCCATCTGAATAGGAAGACAAACATCTTTGAGGGTGACAGAGCACTGGAACAGGCTGCTCAGAGAGGTTGTGAAGTCTCCTTCTCTGGAGACATTTAAAACCCACCTGGATGAGATGCTGTGCAATCTGCTATAGGTAAACCTGCTTTAGCAGGAGGGTTACACTAGGTAATCTCCTCAGGTCACTTCCATCCCTAAAAAATCTGTGGTTCTGTGAATGCTTGCAGCTACCTGCTTTCTCCTGTTGTCTGCTGAGTTTCTGAGCACCTTTATATTACTTTTGAACATCCTTTCAGATGTGCAACCAACTCAGAGAGTTATATCATTTCTAGATTACTTGTTCACTCTAATTCCTTCTCTGACAGGCTTCTAGTCTTATATTTAATGCTGGATGACATCAATAGATCACATTTATCAACCCCATTGCTTTATGTCCTGCTTTACAAAATATTTAGGGAATATGAATTGGCCCTAAATAACAGTGATGCTTTGACACTTAGCAGAATCTGATACCATGACATACCTCAGCTAGTGTAATATTAATTAATGAGATTTTAATGTAATTACTTTTCGTGCAACTAAAATTAGATTTTTACCTGTTTCAGCCTTAAGAGAATTGAAACTTATCTTAAAAAGTGCTTCCAAGTACCACTTTGACAGTTCATGACTATTATAATACATATAAAAGACTTATTCTCAGGGGTATGTCTGCAAGCTGCAAGAGCACATGTGTTTTGCTTGTAATTTCTCTTCAGATTTTTAAACTTGATACATAATAAACAGTGTTGTGTAATGAGTTTCATTCCATGTGTTTATGCATCAAGATGTATGAATTAAAACATGAACAAAGCACTGTCTAGGAAATTGCACAGAATTATGGCTGGCAACAGACCTTAGGCCTATAATCAGTGGTTCATAACAATGATGCAGTCTTTAATTATATGATGAAGTATTTTACCATCAGGTTTACTGCTGCAGAAGTTGGAGCACACACAGAGGAAGAGGCAGAAGGCTGGATGCTAGAAAGGATAGCCTTGTAACACGAACCAGAAAAAAAGCCTCTGAAATACTGTTGAGTGGAGCAAAACTAAGAAATCAGACACAAATTGCATCACAGCTGAAGCAGATATAAATCTCTTCTGTCCCCACAAGTCAGAGTGCTTAGGCTTAGATTAGAGTAACTGTTTTTTTGGGGGTTTTTTTGTTTGGGGCACAGAGTAGCACCTCTCTGACTCCATGTCTATGTCTCTACCAAGCTACTGTTTCAGGTTCCCCGCAGAAACATGGGGAATGCTACAGCTTGTAAATATATGAACAGAAAAGGTTTGAGCAAACTGACAGTTCAGCAAAAGACTATTTGGGGAAAAGGACTGGAAGAGGAAAAAAACCCACCTCGTAGGCACCTCATATAAGAGCATAACATTAGAAACAGCAGTCTATGTTCTTTTCTCTTACTATGCATGTAGGGTAGCAATATTTCTTTACCTTGATGTTTTGGTGTTGGAGGAATTATATCAGGGGGATCACAGATAATAACCCCCTCTTTCAACTGAGCAGAATGCACTGTTTCACCAAAGGTACAGCAAACCTTGTCACTCTCAGTCAAAGTTGGCAGTGGACTTACAGTCAGTTCCACCTGGAAACAAAATTTTAAAAGGGTAAAATATTTGGAAGAAACGAGCTAAGACCCAGTAAGACTTGGAAAATTTCGATTTCAAAGGTGTATATTTTAGAACATGGCCCTCCTTTTCAATCTTTACTTTTTCCCATCTGGTAATCTTTTCTCCTTAAACCTCTACCAATTTTTCCAGGCTGGGTCTTTGTTGAATTAGACAGATACAAAAACCTCTTGTGCTGTCAATGCATTAGATCAGAAGAAAAATGACACACTCAAAGCCTTTTATTCTCATCCTCAGTATCCAGTTTAGCAACAGTAAACAAAATGGTTAACATTTAAACCCTGACAAAATTAATTAATATTACATTAACCTTAGGTGTTCTTAGTGAATAATGAAAACAGAGCTGGACAGGCTGGAAACGGCGGAGTTTGAAAGGGATGAACAGAAAAGTGGCTTCCTCAAGACTCCATGTAAATGCAAAAAATCCAGTACTGGAAAAGGATTTTAGAGCTGTGATGAGATCTTAGCTTCCTCAGAGAAAGAAAGCACTTGAGAAACTAAGAGTAAAATAAGATGGGAGAACTTAACAAAGAAAGAGAAAACAATTCAGCTGAAATTTGGGATGCTGTTCTTGACTTAATATTTCAAGTGTGTTAATTACACAGTCTAACTTTTTCCATTTTGTATTGCCAGTAGAAAAGACAATTATCCCTTTCTCACTGAAAGCAGTTATACTCTACTAATATTTTTATTTAACATAGAAATGGCCTTAACACAATGTTGTTTACATCATTTAGAAATGGAATTGAAGTGACAAGAAAGAAAGTTCCTTTATTTCTGATTAAGAGGAATTAAAAACCATTTTATTGATTTTACTTGCTGAACACCCCTGGGAGCACTTAGTCTGCATTGGTATGCTCCATTTGGAATTAGAGCAAGCTATGACACCCTGATCACACTCCAAAAACTCAGTTTTGCAGTTTTGTTGCCACAGAGTCATTTTGCATGCTGAATTTGCCTTCTCCATGTACCCAGACAGAATTCACTGTGTAGGCAAATCCACTGCTGATTTTAAAGCAACAGCTTATGGCTTCACAGCTTACTTAAATACATGCTCAAGTAAGCTGAAAGGGCAGCATGAAATCTCCCCTACCAATTACTTTTTATGGGTTATACAACACTGAGCAACACTTTCATAATATTCAGGTAAGTGTAAGTGCTTTATCATCCACACTAGTGCATCACTTTGGTTTACAGAGGTCAAAAATGTGAACTCAACCTGCAAGAACAGCAGGCAAGAAAGAGCACTGTGAGAAATGACAGAAACTGAGATACCAAAGCAGTCTCCTATTCCTAGTTTCCACTGTGAATAAAGAAATGCAGATATTCGTCTTTCTGGTAATGACACCAATGTGGAAAAGCATTTTCCTGTTATACCTTAGCAGGAGCTCTGCGACTCATATTTAGAGGGTCTGCACTAATGATAGTCACACATGTGCCACTTGGACTCCACAGCCAGTGGTTCTCCTTATCAGCTGTTCCACAGTCAGCCTTCTTTGTGCACCTGAAAAAAAAGAAAGGAACAAAACCCAAAGGAGTATTATAGCTGGTCTCTGCTTTCTCTGAACTACACAACAATTTCATGATTAGAGACTGAAATTGCAACACAAGTTGACTACAAATTTGCTTTAATATTGACTAGTGGGGTTGCTATTTGTCGCCTTGTTTTCCAGCCTTCAGCCTTGGAGTCAGAAATTTCATGTAAACAAAGTAATGTTTACAGAACTGTT